>CAUZXS010002024.1:0-67500 GCA_963585895.1 Sepioteuthis lessoniana
AACAAACTTATATATATATATATATATATGCTCACACCAATATGAACAAACTTAGATATATATACTCACACACCAACGTGAACAAACTTAGATATGTATACTCTCACACTAACAATGAGCACCCTATATTTATAAACATAGCAAGCTATATCATCAATATATATATATATATATATATATAGATATAACCTTTTAACAATATTAAGCATTCTTTATTTATAAATATAGATGAAGAAAAGAAGCAGAAGGTACCCCGCAAAAACAATTACCGACGCCGACTACGCCGATGACATAGCGATACTGGCAAATACACCCGACCAAGCCGAAACACTACTGCATAGTTTGGAACGAGCAACGGCAGACATAGGCCTCTATGTCAATGCACACAAGACAGAATTTATGTGCTATAATCAAACGGGGGACATCTCCACTCTAGACGGAACCCCTCTTAAACTAGTAGACAAATTCACTTACCTAGGAAGCAGCGTTGCATCAACCGAAAAGGGCATCGACACGAGGTTAACGAAAGCAGGGACAGCTATCAATAGGCTATCGATTATATGGAAATCAGACCTAACCGATAAAATGAAACGCAGTTTCTTCCAGGCAGCGGTCGCATCGATACTGCTATATGGATGCACAATAAATGGACTCTAACAAAACGGCTGAAGAAGAAGTTAGACGGCAATTACACAAGAATGCTGCGAGCAATCTTGAACAAGTCCTGGCGGCAACACCCCACAAGACACCAACTGTACGGCCACCTGCCTCCTATCACGAAAACTATTCAAGTTAGACGAACCAGACATGTAGGACACTGCTGGAGAAGCAGGGATGAACTCATAAGTGATGTACTCTTGTGGACCCCCACACATGACCGTGCAAAAGCAGGACGACCAGCACGAACATACATTCAGCAACTATGTGAGGATACAGGATGTTGTCCTGAAGACCTGCCTAGGGCGATGAACGATAGGGAAAAGTGGTGAGAGAGGGTCAGGGATATCCGTGCTACCAGCACAATATGAAGAAGAATATATATACCTCTCAACATAAGAACATGATAACACCAAATATATCTCTCTTTACACTGGTTTGTTATCAAATATTGATTTCCTTTCTAGCATATTTTCTTTGGGTGTCATCTTCATTCTTTTTAACATCCTCTGCTAAATAAGGTTTATATCTTATTGAATGAAAGCCGGATGCTCCTTTTTTATCTTACCTTTTTGTCGGTTCATTTTTTCATTACTGGTCATGCTTACGCAAACAGATATACAAAATGAATTGAAACCTGCTGGGAGTCAACTGTCCAGCAATGAGATTGGCTGGCAAATGACACATCCGTTATATTAACAAGCAAATATATACACCCTCCACCAGGTGAAAGCATTTACGTTTTAATGTCATAAAATGTTATATGAGATTTTTCAAAATGACAAAATCAAATAAGAATGCTTATAAAAAGATTACATTTAATTTTGTTTTATTTTAATTGATTTCTTAATAAAATTATGCATTGGATTGCTTTTAATACATTTGATTGGTTACGTTTGGTTTTATGGCACATCAATTCATTTTTATACATATAAACAGTTCTATTTCAAACAATTCAGTTTAGTATAAGTATAGTTTTTTGTTTTCACACTGTTAAGTGTCAGAACAGTTCCATTTCAAACAATTCAGTTGAGCATAAGTACACAGGTTCAAAGACAAAAACAGTTCTATTTCAGGCAATTCAGTTTAGCATGAGTACAGAGTTTAATTCTATTTAACCCATAGACTGAACCCTCTCAGGTGCTGCTACTCTGGGTCAGAGTGGACCTGGGAGCGATGGTAATAAAGGGGGTACTCCACATTCCCCAAGCTCCGGCATTATTGGAACCTTATCATCAGATTGTTTAGAGGCAGATCCTAAACACTCGTTGGGGCAGGGTCTCACCCCTCTGCAGAGAAGTCAATGTATTCTACTGCCCTTGCCGACTGGGCAAGTAATACATTTGAGAATAAAGCAATAATATTAAAAATCAGTTGCACCAGCCAATTCTTTAATAAACCCAGTTTCTTAAAACCAGTATGCCAATCATCTACTCCCTATACTTTGTAAACCTTTTCTTCTTAGTGATTTATAAAACATACAGAAGGATTTTAAAAGCATTAACATGTTTTGAAGTAAATCTAACTCAGCTGGACTTTAATAGAGACTTCAATTATTGCTTCAAGTAACAATTCTTAATACAAATAATTTGCATACAAATATATGGCTTCAAATAACTAATAATAATAATACTTAGTAAACAATTATTGCTTCAAGTAACTATTCTTAATACAAATAATTTTCATACAAATATATGGCTTCAAATAACTAATAATAATAATCCTTAGTAAACAATTATTGCTTCAAGTAACAATTCTTAATACAAATAATTTTCATACAAATATATGGCTTCAAATAACTAATAATAATAATAATCCTTAATAAACAATTATTTTTTCAACTATTCTTAATACAAATAATTTGCATACAAATATATGGCTTCAAATAACTAATAATAATAATCCATAGTAAATAATTATTGCTTCAAGTAACTATTCTTAATACAAATAATTTACAAACAATTATATGGTTTATTATTAGTAAACAATTATAACTTCATATAACTATTCTTATTTCAAATAATTTGCCCCCAGTTATAGAGTGTCAAGTTTTCCTATCTAATAATTTTATCATTATTAGACTAACATTAAATAGAAATAGTTGCTTGAAACAATATAAATTATTTAAAACATAGATATGCAAGTAGATATTTACTGGGCTTATCTTAGTTTAGTACAAGGTCAGGAGTATGCAGCACCTACTGAAAGGTGAACTTGCTTTGCTAGCCTAGCTAGTTAACCATTACTCCATAGGATACATGTATAAATATGCCAATAGAGAAATAAAAGGAAATAAAATAAAAAAATTAAATACAAGTAGAAAGAGAAGAATAAAAAATGTCTTGCAACTATATTGAATACATTCAATGAAAATGCAGAACATCACCATTGCAAATCAATGTTCCACTCAGTCGTAGACTCTTTAACAGTGTCACAGAACAATTTGGCTGGTATCTTTTGTCAGTCTGTAGTCAAAGTAGTGGCTGCTGCTACCCCCACCATGATCGGACTCACCAGCAAAGCTGTCAGCAGCCATGGAGATGTAGAAGAAGAAATTGCAGTAAGAAGAAGGCCTGGAGCAGTGGTTCTGTCCTCAAAAATAGAGAGAAAAAAAAAAAGAAAAAAGAAAGAGAAAGGAGTAAAAAAAGAGAAAAGGAAGGTCAAAGAGAAAGAGAAAGTGGAATGAGGAATGAAGGGAGAGGAAGGAAAAGTAATAGAGAAAGAGAGAGAGTGAATGAGCAATATGTTATAGATAAGGAAGAGAAAAAGGAAAAAGAAAGAAAAGAGAGAAAAGTGGAGTCATGAAAGAGAGAAAAGGAAGATAATAGAGAAAAGAGAGAGTGGATTAGAGAAGGAAAAAGGAAAAATAGATTAAAGAGAGAGAAAAGAAAAGTATATATATAGAGAGAAATGATTGGCTGGTTGGTTACTTCTGTTCTGTAGCATATCAACCCTTGTTGGTTATTTAATACCAAATCCTGTTTATATATATATATATATATATATATATATATATATATATATATATATATATATATATATATATAAATTCTGTAAACTAATAGTTTGTAGGTAACATTTTTAAATGAGCAAGAGCGCATTTGTTTACACATAGTTAAATGGTTTCAAGTTTTGCTATTTTAGGTCAGAGTGAATCTGGGAGAAATGGCAATAAAAGTATACTCTACAATCTCCAGAGCTCCAGAGTAGGAGCCTCACCATCAGACGCTTTAGTGTCATATCCAGGACACTAGTTGGAGGGGTACTATTCCTCTGCAGAAATGCGGACAGCAGCAAACACCTAGGCCAAGAGAGAGAGAGAAAAGAGTTGATGAGAAAAAGGCAGAGAGGAGTAAAGAAGGATAGAAATGGAAGTTAACAGAAAAAAGAGGGAGTGAATGAGAGGGAAGAGAAAAAGATTGAGAGGAGTGAAGAAGAAAGAGAGAAAAAGAAAAAGTGATTGATAGAAAAGAGCAAGTGGATGAAGATAAGGAAAAGAAAAATGTAGAAAAAAAGAAGAATAGGAAGTGAGAGGAAGACAGATTAATAGTAAAGAGAGAGTGGACAAGCATTATGTTGAAGACAGGGAAGAGAAAAAGAGAAAAGAAAGAGTGGAGTAAAGAGGAAAGAGAGAGTTGGAGAGTTTAAAGAAAGAAAGAAGAAAGGAAAATATGGGTCAAAAAATGTGCTGGGATTTATTTGGTAAAAGTAAATTTTATAAGTATGAGTTTAAAAGAATAATTGATATGAAGGTATAACTAAGTTCAACCGAATATAATGATTTGGTTTGGTTGGGTTTTATGGCATATCAGCAATTGGAGGTTATTTAAAGCATAATCCTCTTTATACATATATCTTAAATTCATATGGTTTGGTTTGGTTGGGTTTTATGGCATATCAACCATTGTAGGTTATTTAATGCCAAATCCTCTTTATACATATATATTAAACACATATTAACATATTTTGTAGATAACATTCTTAAATAAGCTTGAGCTCTTTTTTGCATATAATTAAATGGTTTCGAGTATTGCTATATAATAGTCAAAATCAACACCAGTCATTTGTTTGCACACAGTTTGTTCAATTTGACCCATTCATAAAACCATATCAGGTGCTACCAGTCAGGCTCAGTGTGGACCTGGGAGCAATGGCAGTAAAGGGTACTCTCCATTCCTCAAATCTCAAAGGCTGGAGCCTTGCCATTAGATTGTTTTGTTGTATCATGGTAGGGAAGAAGTACACAGTGAAATAAAGAGTTAATTATTCATTAACTCAAGTGGTACAGTCAAACAAATATTATAAGTCTCACGCTGTGGCTGTTACGTCTGAAGTTGGTCTTACTACTGACCGAAGTCTTGCAGAACCCTCCATGCTTAAAAAAGAAAATGTCTTTTATACCTCCGTATTTCCGGAAGTCACATGTTATGAGCCACAATACATGTTTACTGTCATATCTAGGATACTCGTTGGATGGGGACCTTACCCTTCTGTAGACACAGTATATTCTAATTCTACAGCCCCAGCTGACTGGGCTGCCAAATATAAGTTTATATATATATATATATATAGACAACTCTTGAAAAATCTATGTACTGTATGTCAACATCATCATTTTTCTCAGTCCATTGTTGATAAGATACAGATGTTAATGGACTTAATGCTTCCATACTGGCCTGTGACATATTGGTTAGGGATTATCCTTCTCCAAGACTAGTTTCAAGATAATCACTTGAGAATTCAGTCTTGTCTTAGTAGGAACAATAGATTCTTTTTTTTTCCCAGGGGCAATAGGAAGACATGAACAGAAAGAACCTTGGATGGAATTTGAATACACTTAACTGATTCCATTTTCTGAGCCAATAATCATTACTCCACCTACATATCTACCATATACATGTCAAGATATATAAGTATATGCAAGGGCATATGAACGGCAATTAAAAAACTATATATATATATATGCATATAATTTTTTGTTATAGGTCCAAAGAGAGAAAGAAATATTTCAAAATGAATAGGTCCATGAAGTATTTTTTAGGATTTATTTATTTATAGGTCAGTCAATAGATAAGCAAAAAACTTTTTTCAAATTTTTTTCATAAATTTAAACTCTACATTGTATGGTACTGGTTGATAGCAAAAATTATTTTGATATCACAAAAGGATTAGTTTTGGGGCTATTCAAAATGGTGGAAAATCTTAAAGAGAGCTCCAGGTTTGCATAGACGACTGTCATCAATTTTTTGCTATCTGTGATCTGTAAAACCTGCGAAATTTATGGAAGAATGTGTGAGAAACATATTTTTGTCAAAAAATATCTAAAAATTGACTAAATATGGGTATGTCACCGGGAGACAGTCCTTAAAGAAGAAACACTCTCCAAAAAAGAAAAAGTTCTGCCACAGCAGTCAGTAAAGAAGGTAATGCTGAGAGTTTTCTGGAATATGAATGGGGCCATGACAATTGATTTCCTTAAAGAAGTTCAACTTTAAACCAGGCTTTCTATTGCAAACTCCTATAATATACATAAATCATAGACTATGTCAAATATATATAAAGTAAAAGTAAAGTTGGCAGTGGTTCTCAAGTGCGACCAAAAGGCTCCCTTTTCAGTTGCTACTACACCGAGGTGTCACTGTCACTAGATTGCTCTACTTTACCCTTGATCCATACATTATAATGCTGAGTGTTATATAATACTAACATATATGATTGATAATTGGTGTTGAAATAAAATGCATTCTTATAAGAAAAGAATATAGATTTTCTCTCTAAAGAAATAAACCAAAAGGTATTTAAGTAAGTAATAATGAATTACTTACTCATAGTTGAGTAAGCATTGACAAATCCATACATACTGTTAGTTGAGTAAGCATCGATAAATCCATACTTAATAAAGAAATGTTTATATTTTCACTTCTTGAACAAGTCCTGGTGGCAACAGCCCACAAGACACCAACTATACGGCCACCTGCCTCCTATCACGAAAACTATCCAAGTTAAACAAACCAGACATGCAGGACACTGCTGGAGAAGCAGGGACGAACTCATAAGTGATGTACTCCTATGGACCCCCACATATGGCTGGGCAAAAGCAGGACGACCAGCACGAACATACATTCAGCAGCTATGTGAGGATATGGGATGTAGCCCTGAAGACCTGCTAGGGGCGATGACCAATAGGGAAAAGTGGTGAGAGAGGGTCAGGGATATCTGTGCTAGTGGCACGACATGATGATGATGATGATGCTATGAAGGCAGTTTTGAAATTATCTAAATAAGTTGATGATTTATCAATGAAACTAATTGTCTAAGAGATTGTATTTTTGATATTTTTGTGGGGGAAAAGATTTCTAAAATTATTTTATGTTTTGATCCTTCACATTCTTCACAGAAAAATAAATATTGTCATCTGCAAAGTATCATAAAATTTAAAAACTAGCATAAATGTGCCAATTGGTTGATAAATGCAAAAACACAGACACAAAAGTTATAGCTTCTCAAGCCAATTGTTGTTTTTTTTTTCCTACCAAAAATAAGAGCTGTGCTGCTAAAAAAGCCTTCATCAGATGTAAGCATATATATATATATATATATATATATATATATATATATATATATATACTCTTTAAAAAACACTCTTTATACATGCAAGCAACCTTTAATGATAGCCTATGAAATGTCCAAAAGTGCTCAAGACAATTTTGGTAAATTCATCCACCAATTCCAACTTGAAACCAAGACACTTATCAGGAAACTTGAAAGGATCTTAATAAAATTATACAGACAAAATACGTCTTCATTATTTAATCAAACATGCTCAAATTAAAAACTGCTGCCTAACTATATATATATATATATATATATATATATATATATATACATGACAGATTAGTTTTGGTTAAATATTTATTACTTTAAACTAATCATGTAGGCCTCTATATTCTTGTCAACTGTGCATATTGTATTATTGTATTTGTAATTATTTTGTTTCTATATTCCCTGACTATTTTTCCACTTCTCAGTCTTAATCTCTAACATGCTCAACGGATTAGCATATAAATCTTCTGTCATTCGTCCGAGGAATGGGAAATGGAGCAGTCTTTGCTTCACCGATGCTAAGTCATTTTCACAAGCCACGAGGCCTTGACCTTGTCCACTTTGAAATCAGAACTATCAATTATTCTGAATCTGATGTTCTTCAGACAAAGTATTTGTAAATGCTGTCTAAATTACCCCTATCCTGTATAACTAAAAATGTATCATTTCTTTGTTTTATGAATATAACAGACGTGTCCCTGTGATGTAAAAGTTCAAGTGTTGGACTGTGGAATTGTAGTTCATGAGTTCAAACTCCTGTAGGGATATTACATATTTTTTTGGACAAATACCCTCGGGAAAGGTATGAACCCCCCCTTATCCTCCCAGCTATGTGTTAAATAGTATCACTACTGTCCTTCTAAAAATGGTGGATTTGGCATTGAATAATCTAAGAATGGTGATATGCTATAAATAACAAACAAACAAAATATAAATATACCATGATATATATATATATATATATATATATAGCTTAACTGTTCAGCCCAGTCAACTGGGGTTGTAGAATATACCGACTGCATCTCAGCAGAGAGATTAGACGCTTATCAATGAAAGTCCTGGATATGACATTGAATAAGCTGATGGTGAGGCTCCAGTCCTGGAGATTCTGGGAATGCAAAGTATTTTTTCATTACCATTGCTCCCAAGCTCACTCTGAGCTGGAATGGTAAGACCTGATAGGGTCCTATCTCTGGGTCAAATTGAACAAACTGTGTGTGCAAACAAATGACAGATGGTAACTTGTGACTGTTATACAGCAATACTTGAAACCATTTAACTGTATACAAAAATGTATTCAAGCTGGTTTAAGAATGTTATCAACAAGATGTGGTTACAAATCATATATATATTTAATATATATCTATAAAGAGGATTTGGCATTAAATAACCTACAATGGTTGATATGCCATAAAACCAAACCAGACCAAATCTTATATATTCAGTATATATGTATAAAGAGGATTAGGCATTAAATAACCTACAATGGTTGATATGTTATAAAACCCTACCAAAGCAAATCATATATATATTCATTATATATATATATATATATATATATATATAAAGAGGATTCGGCATTAATTAACCTAAAATGGTTGATATGCCATAAAACCAAACTAAACCACAACTGTAATATTGTAGGAAATGGAATTAGATATCTGATTTGTAATCCTGGATGAGACTCTGTTTCACTTTATACCAAAGCTCATGAAAAAGGTATAAATCCATCTATTCTTTCCCTAGCTATGAGTAGATAGTAGGGCAGACTTGGCTCTTTAGCCTTGATGTGACAACCAATCAAGGAAAATGAAAACTGAATTCTAATAATTTTTTCACTGAACCAATTGACTATACAAATCAGATTGTTTGTATATGAGATATTTGACATAAACCCAAATTTCATCTCAGAAGAGCTAATGTTATAGATATGGGTACTAGTGATCAATTCATAAAGAAATAACACAATAAAAGTGATGATAGATATATATTTCACTTAAGTTTTAAAAGTGTATTCATATTGCTAAAAGATTACATAAAAATAATGAAGAGAAAAGGTTACAAAACAAAACTCTTCTATAAATATATTTTAATTTAAATGGATATACAGCCATTGAGATGTTAGGTTCTTTCTGATAATAAAGAAAGAAAAGAAACCCCAAAAAGAAGGAAGGAAAAAAGAGAAACAGAGAATATAAAAGAAAGAAAGAAAGAAAGAAAGAAAGAAAGAAAGAAAGAAAGAAAGAACAGAGAAACTAAATGAAGACAAAATAGAAAGAAAATAGAGGTTGTTAAAAAAATGATTTAAAAACTGTAGAGAAGGTAAAAGAAAGAAAGAAAGAAAGAAAGAAAGAAAGAAAGAAAAAGATTAAGAAAGAAAGAGACTCAGAAAGAATTAGAAAGAAAGAAACTAAGAAATAAAAAGAAAGAGACTAAGAAAGAAAGAAAGAAAGAGAAAAAGAAAGAAAGAAAGAAAGAAAGAGAGAAAGAAAGAAAGAAAGAAAGAAATAGAATATTTATGCATCTATCTAACCCCTCTCTCATGAGTAGGATGTGATTCAAGGTCCAATTTTAAGTGGAGTACAGCTGGTTTGAATACAGAGATTTTTGTCTCCTAGTCTGGTTTCCATACAAGTTTTAAGAGCCAAATCTGCTCTACTATTTAAGAGCCAAGTCTGCCCAACTATTCATTACTTGGTGGAGATAGAATATTTAGATTCATACATTTACTAGGGTTATTAGCACTATGTGAAATGCAAACAGCTTTTTTCAAGATTTGAATGCAGGTCCTTTAGCTCAATTCCAATGATAATAAATATTACTCAATGATCATAAAAAAGGTTTGCATTTATCCTACGTCTCCTCCACGAGTGTTATGGGATACAAAGTCAATTTTTAAGCAAATTTTAACAAGTTTGAATTCAAAGTTTTCCTTCTAAATCAGTCGCCATACCACAGTTAAAAAATACAATCAGCTTTACTATTTATACATAACTGGAAGGAGATTAATCTAATTCATATATTTCCTGTGAGTATGCAAAAAAGTTTCATCCCAGACTTGAACTCAGTTCAACATATCCATTTCCTATGAATAGAACTATTACATCACAAATGTCTCCTATAACAACACGAAAATTCATGAAGCATTCCATATTTTTACCAAATTCATAGTTATGAAATGGCAAAAATCTTGGAATTATCACACACAGAACAAGCTCCACTGTACACAAGCTATGATAAGTGAGACTGACTGGCTACAGAACTAGAAAAGAAGAAGTGATAATCTCCAGACTTCACACTGGCCACACCCACATTTTCTACTCACCCTTCCTAAAAAGGGAAGACACCCCAATATACTCAACATGCAAAGTACCCCTTACCATCAAACACATTCACATAAACTGTGACAGGTTTAGACATATTCACCAAGCAACTTAAAGGACGTCTTCAAAAACACCAAACCAGAAAAAATCTTGAGCTTTCTAAAAGAAACCAACCTCTTCACCAAAATCTAACCAAATATAATTAAATATATCACAAAAACCCATACCCTAAACCCTGAAAAATGCACAAAAGACAAAACCAATCTACCCTTTCTGGCATTAAATAACCCACAGAGGTTGATATGCTCTTAAAACTCAAAATCCTACAACTGTTGTAGGTTGTTGACAAGTTTTAGGACAATTTTGGAATATAATGAAATATTGTTTCCCATGAACTTACAGAAAGAAACTGTGATTGTCTTTGTCTCTTTTTGTTCAACAAGGAAAAAAGTTGTTTTTGGACAGGGTAGTCATGGGTGAGAAAAATGGATTTATAATAATGTGAATCCAAAATGAAAAAAAAATGGCTCGATCCAGGGCAGCCTTCAATATCTCAACTTGAATGAGAATTCTCCTCAGAGGCTTTCAAAGAAAATTCTTTATTATGAACTGCCTGAATGGAAAAAAAACAAAACAAAAACAAACAAGTCCACTGTATCCGCTCGCTTATTTGAATGACACAGTAAAAGAGAAAATACATTTTCTTAAAAATTCTAGAAACTTTTGAATCAACTAAACATCCACATGTATTGACATATGTCTTCAGTTTGGTTTGATATTTAGATCTAGCCTAATCAATATATCTTTAGATATGTATATACATATATATATATATATGTATATATATACATATATATATCTATGTATATATATATATATATGTATGTGTGTGTGTGTGAGTGTGTGTGTGTGTGTGTATTCATATGTATTAATTCTTTGTTCCTAAACCAACAAGTTTTTTTAAAAATCCTTGCAAAGTCCAATTTTGATTTGCTCTCAATAAGGACATGTTAAGCAACTTTTCCTATCTGAGATTCATCGAGGTGTCTTGTACTCGATTTGTTTAAAGATGAAGCATCAAATAATTGCAAAGAAAATACAAGAACACTGTCGTCCTGCTCACCCACGGGAAGAGTTGGACCAAAACATCATTTATAATCAGAAACTCTCTTACGCACAGCAAACTTGAGATGTGTATCTCAAAGAGAGAAAAAATTTTTAAAAAAAAAGAAAGGAATCTTTGGCAGCCATTTTGTATTTGTATTTTCATTTTAACTCTTGTTCTAAATTGCATTGAAATGTGGGTTCCAGGTTTTCTACGTTTTTCTGCTTATTTTCTTGGAAAATTTTACTTTATATCCACATTTTTATGGCCTCTATTCCTTCTTTCTTGCTCTTTCAGACAGATACTTCTGTTTTTGCTCTTCACTTTTTCTTTTTCTTTTTTTTTTTTTTTGTACATTCATTTACCTTCTTTCTTCTCACATCTCTTAGCTGTCGTAACTAAGTTCAGATTTACCATTCCATGGCTTCCAACAGAGAACTTCCCAAGAAAGATATCAAAAGAAATGGTTATCTTCTAAAGCAGACACTTTATTCAAAATTAAATTTCAGCTGCATTTCTTTTTTTTCTTTTTCCTATTTAAAAATATAACATGCTTTCTTTGTTTACTAGAACACATGTACATACATAGTTTCCTGTATAATAAGGCAAAGTAACTTTGAATCATTTTATCTCTATTTTTGTTATTCCCTATGTATAATAATAATAATAATAATAATCTTACTACAAGTTAAGAAACAATACCATATTACCTAGGTAAAACTTAACACAATATATTCAAAGTTAAACTCACTGTAACGTATAGAAAGATCCTTAAATAATGTTTGGTGAAACACAGGGTTCTGTAAGTGTGGCACTCTTCACACTCACCAGACCTAATGTTCTATATATATAAATATATATAGGTATGTGTCTACTTTTTTGGTTTGCCTTCTTGTTCTTCTTTGGTCTGTTTTTACTTCTCACTCCCATATTTGTTCTTTTGGTCGCAAGGTTGTTCCACGTTCTTAATCAGCTGCACTATTCTCCTGGGCGAATAACAAATACAATATTTTCTTTTCTCATGTGCACAAATAACTTTATTTGTTTGATATATTCACTGTCACAGGTCAGTAGCACTTGGACCATACAGACCACAGATGAAAGGGCCTGATCACTTCGACTGGTCTTGGTTAACTGATTCAAAGTTGAAATCCAACTTATAATCACCAAAGTTAACAATCCTCCAATGACAACCAAGCTGTCAACTACTCCTAAAGTTCCATGTCTGTCAATTAAACTGAGTTACACTCTACAGTGTCTTTCTACTCATTTGATAGTTGACTCTTTTAAATCACTTACACTAAATGTGAGTAATAGATCTTGCTAATCTATTTATATAACACTAACTTTCTGAGACTTCTCTCTTTCCCAACACTGAAAATTCCTCTAAAGAACTGAGGATGTGGAGGACATTAAAATAAATATGAGAACACCACTTCATATAATATCAACAATTGTTTCAGAGGTGCTTTGACCAATAGAAAACTCAATGGGATAAGGAAACTTTTTCAAAGAAAATTAATCTTTCATTCATTGTTCATTTCTGTATCGGAGGTGCTCATGGTGTAATGATTATCATCACAGGAATTGAACACGGCGACACGAGTTCAAATCCTGGACTGATTGCATTTCACATTGCACTAATACCCTTGGGAAAGGTATGAATCCAATTATTCTCCCTCCAGCTATGGGTAAATAGTAGGGCAGACTAGGTTCTTCAGAGGCAACTAGTCTAGGAGGAAAACTCTGGATTGAAACCTGTTAAACTCTGCTTAAAAAATTGACCTTGTGTCATATCCTGCCTGCGCGGAGGGGTTCGGTAAATATGATTGTTCATTTCTGTATCAAAAAATTGTCTTGGATGGAAAGAAGTGGTTGTTTAAGATAGATAGATAGATAGATAGATAGATAAAAGGCAAATAATGAAAGTACAAAAAAGTGCTCAATGCTCCTATGGCAGAGTAGGTGTAAAACCTAAGATATCCCAAATATGTACTCTTGAAGTCTGTTACTAACAGTTTCGTGTGGAATGCACAATCATCAGACAGATATAGGAGAAAAAGTGGCAAGTCAGTCACATTCATGGTGTATGCAATTTGTCATGCGGCATGATGTTTGTTCACATGACGAAAAAAAGTTCTAGTTTGTTGAATATAGACATCTGAGCAGTCTGAATATTGGCAAAATACAATTTAAAATCAATTAATGGTAAGTGACACTGAAGAAACGTGTTATTATATTAACACTTAGAAATCAATTCCCTCTTTTTTCTTTTTTTTTTTTTGTTCAGCAATTTATTACTTTCAGCATATTCCAAAAAAATACTTCATTTTTCTTCCAGACATAATTTGCAATTATTATAACTACCTTTATAAACTGTTGTTTTTTTGTTTTGTTTTTTTTACATCATTAAAGTATCCATTAATAAGTTTATTTCAAATTCTATAAAGATAACATTTATTCTATACTCTTGGTGGCCCTGCCGAAAATCTATTTGAAAATATTTATCAATCTATTAATCCATATGATTTTTGTGCTGTGTATGAGCATATATATATATATATATATATATATATAGACTTAATTTTTTTTATTTTTTCATATTTTCAGGTGAGTATAATTCAAAACTGAAACCTGGTTTTGGTAAGATGTCTTTTTTCATTTTCTAAAATTTGTGTTAATTGTTGTTTAAATCACCAACTTTTAACAAGTCAGTGATTTCATTTTATTTCTAAAAATATGATTGTTCAGTCAGATTTTAGTAAAAACCTGAATTCTTTTTTCCCAAATACCCACTTATATATATAAATATATATATATATAAATATATATATATATATGTGTGTGTATGTGTGTGCATGTGTGTGTATGTGTGTATATATGTGTGCATGGATATATATATATATATATATATACATATATATATATACAACCTCAACTCCCCATTTATATAAACAGGAGTCTCGGTAACATTGTGGCTAATGTGCTGGACTGTGCCAAAATGAGAACCAAAAGTCCTTAGCAACAATTACATATTCAGCAATCTTTAAAAAAATTTCTGACTCTTGCCACCCATCTCTATCGTCCATCACTCCAGATAGGTATTGGCACAGAGCTGATGTATATAGGTTCTTGCTGGTCGTACAACTTTTGCTAATCCATGTGCCATTGTCCACAGGAGTACATTGCTTATGAGTTCATCCTTACATCTCCTGCAGTGTCCTGCATATCTGGCTCATCAAATTTGGATAGTTTTCATGATGGGTGGTAGGTGGCCGTACAGCTGTTCAGTATGGCTCAAAGCATTCTTGTGTAATTGCTGTCAAGCTTTTTCTCCATACTTTTAGTTAGCATCCATGTGGTGCATCCATATAGCAGTATTGACAAAACTGCTGCTTGAAAAAAAATTGTGTTTTGTTTTATCGATCAGGTTTGACTTCTTTATGACAGATAGACTTTCAATAGCTGTCCATGCCTTTGCTAGTCGCGTGTTACTGACTTAAAAGTAATTAGTTTTACATATACTCCTATAGGTCTGTGTATATATATATATATATATATATATAATGTAAGTTGACTGACTGTAGTTGAAAGCAACCAAAAGGCTCCCTTTTCAAAAGCTACTACATCAAGGTGCTACTTCTTACTTTTGATCTGTACCTTGTAATGATGAGTGTTAAGCAAGGTAGCATCAAGTACCATTTTTTGAGTCTTTGGCATGACTTGACCTAAGATTGAAACCTGGTCTCCTGGACTATTGACGAACACTCTAACCATTATCCCAAAGGGTCGGCCAATTTTCTCTGCCATGTGCAAGATGTAATACAAGGACAATTTTTCAGTGGAGTAAAGGTAGTTTCAATTCAGACCTATTGCCTAACCAAGGCTAAAGAATCCTGTCTGCCCAACAATTTATCCATAGCCACAGTGAGAATGGATGGATTCATGCCTTTCCTAAGGGCATTAGCACAAAGTGAAATACAAACAGCCTCAAACTGGAATTGAACAAAAGTCGCTGATTCCATTTCATAAAATGGTAACCATTACGCTATATATATAGAAGTGTGTGTGTGTGTGTGTGTGTGTGTGAGTGAGAGAGAAAGAGAGAGACTGAGAGCGGCCATTTTTTGCCAGTACCTTTGAAATCTTGCATTCAAGAAAGAATTCTAACATGAGGCAACCACATAAACTTCTGCAAGAAAGGCTTCCACAAATGACTTCCACAGGCTCGGAAAAGCAAGTTTCCTGTGACATCATAAAGATGCTATCCAAAAAAAAAAAAAAAAAAACAAGGAAAAAGCCGCAATGTCTACATCAAATTTTTTGCTTCGAGGGAAGTTAGCTGAGCCAGGTGGAAAGTTAGTTAATCACTGAGTTGGCTTCTCACTGGAGATGTTCTTCTCTTTGATGGAATCTTCATTGAAACGATCATGTTATAGTTACTCTATGATTACCTAACACTGATAAATTGTCCATAGGAGTATTTACTTTAAGTTAATACAAATTGTTCAAACAAGAATTGAACTAGAGTCCAGGGCTTCTCAAAGAGGTTCATATGGACCCTTAGGAGTGAATAAAATTTGGGCTGAGGAAATTAAAGAATAGGGGTTAATAGGATGAATTTAATAGTTTGCATTTATAAATTCCTTTATAACAGCAGAACAAAAATTGTTGGATTATGTAGACTGGATGCCAGATATCATACACTTAGCCCGCAGCTTATTAAACTGGCTCATATTGACCCCTGGGGGTGAATAAAATTTTGGCAGGACCGAATAGAATTATTGGAGTTCACAGGAGGTGAATTTACTAATTTGCATTTATAAATCCCTTTACAACCGGAGAACAAAAATTGCTGGATCTTATAGACTTGTTTCCAGATATTGTACACCTAGCTCAGGGCTTTTCAAAGTGGTCTATATAGATCCCTGGGAGTGAATAAAATTTCGGCCGAGTGAATAAAAACATTAGAGGTCCATGGAGGTGAATTTACTTGTTTTCATTAATAAATCCCTTTATAACAAGAGAATAAAAATTACTGGATCATGTAGACTAGTTGGCAGATATTGTACATCTAGAAGAAGGCCTAATTTAAAGAGATGCATGTGACCCATTCAAAACCAGTCGGCAACTTAAATAAATGGACACTCAGCTTCAGACCAAAAAGTTTGAGATCCACTGCTTTATATATATATATGTGTGATGATTGGTGCAGAAAAGTTCATCAGCTGACAAAAATACTCTCATAGAGTGTGACCAAATGATGTTTATTTTTCAACATAGTCTCCTTTGCAGTCCACACACTTCTTCCATTGGTGTTTCAGTGCTTGGATCTCATTAGTAAAAAAAGTTGTTAACAACAAATATGATGTCACTGTATGAACTTTTCAGTCAACCTATATATTGTTTTCATCTTTATTGTTATTTCCTCAATGTTTCGGCTGATATGTCCTCCGACCTTCTTCAGGTGTTTGTTGAACTCAGGAACCTACACGGAACTTCAAACTACATCCTTTATTGAATCAACAGGGGTCTCCTGTTCTGATTCCGTAGGACCCAGTTATGGCTAACAGAATCAGAGCAGGCGAACCCCGTGGATTCAGTAAAGGACATAGTTCGAAGTTCTCTGTAGGTTCCCAAGTTTGACAAACACCTGAAGAAGGTCAGAGGACATGTCGGCCAAAATGTTGAGGAAATAACAATAAAGATGAAGACAATAGTCTGAAAACACTTAATGATTAAAATCATCAAGCTTCATCTCAAAAATTCAGACAACTAATAATGTTGCTCATAAATATTTGAATGAACAATCTGTTTTTCACTCTTGAAAGCAAATTGCTTCTTGTTTTAATTCTTGGTTGGTTGGTTGGTTGGTTGGTTGTGTTTTACAGCATATCAACTATAGTAGGTTATTTAATGCCAAATCCTGTTTATACTTATATATATTTTAAATATATATGATTTGTAAATGAATTGTTTGTAAGTAACAATTTTTAAATGAGCCAGAGTTCGTTTATTTGTACACAGTTAAATGAATTCAAGAATTTCTATCTTAAACTAATAGTTTTATTTGCACACAGTTAAATCATTTCATGCATTGCTTTCTTACACTAATAGCTTTATTTTCATACAATTAAGTGGTTTTGTGTTTTGTTTTTTAACACTTGTAATTCTATTCAACATTATTCATTTGTTTGCCCACAGTGAAACGGTTCCATGTATTGCTATGTAATACTAATAATTCAATTTAACAGTCAGATGGTGTAGTGTCATATTCAGGACACTCACTGGAGTGGTCTCACTCCTCTGCAGAGATGCAGTTGGTGTATTCTTCAACCTCAGCCAAATGAGCAATTAAAATTATTATATCTATTTATATATATATATATATATAGAGAGAGAGAGAGAGAGAGAGGGAGAGAGAGATTATTCTACTTAATGCCAGGACTTGCTTAGTTTCATTATGCCAACACTTACTAATGCTATTCTCACTGAAATCACTCTGTCTTTGTAAGTTCATGATCTCTAAATATTTAAACAGAATGGATAACATTCTCAAATAAATTCACAGTGGTGGCAGGTGCAGGCCTTGTATTTTTTTGTTTTAATGAAAATCAAAACTTAGCAATACTTAAAACATAAATAAATAAATTTATTATTCAAAAGAAACACAAGAAATAGCATTAATTAGATCTTATACTCTAGTGATAGTTAATTGTTTTAAATTGCTCCTTCCCCCAAAGGCTGAATTAAGGTTCTAACATATCTGCGAATTAAATCTAAATCTGATTTTAGTTATTTCTATAATGTACTTGAAAAACATTTCTGTTAAATACTGTTGGGGTTATTCTGATTGATTTGGGTCCGTTTCTTCTACAACAACAACAAAAAAATTCCTTTTGAATTTCAAGAAAAATCCCTAAAGAATTCTGCTATATTTCCCCACCAATATATATTTCTTCACTTGCAGCTGCTTCTCATCATTAGATCAACCATCTTTAATTGGCTAAGGAGCTCTCCATATGCAGAAGATAATAAAAGCTGGTTTGAAGTCTCTGATATGTTAGTAAATGAAACTTATTTTTGTTTAGTTAAATTATTATGACAAAACAGAATGATAAATAGATAAGTACAGGCAAAGATGGATGAATTGATTGGGTTTGGTTTAATGGCATATCAAACTTTCTGGGTCATTTAATGCCAAAGTCATCTTTGCAGAACTGTAGTGGTACTATTTAACCAAAAGTTTGGGAAATAATTGAGTTTATACCTTTCCCAAGAGCATTAGTCTGAAAGTGAATGCAGTTCATGACCACAGTTCAAACTTACTACGATGTTGTCATTTTGCACATTAGCCACGATGCCATGGATACTCTCTCCTAAATAGATAGATACAGAAATAAATAAATTTTTAGAATCATTTTTTGTTGATATCTGTGAGGATATGATTGATATATATAATTTTATAATTTTGTTAATTTAATGAGAAGGTTTCCTTATATTTTTTTACTCCTTTCTGAATGTAAAAAATTAAACAATCAAAAATAACCTTCCATTCTCTCAGTCCTATATCTGCTGCAGAGGGTTAAAAACTCCTCACAAAAAATATCCTTATGCTAATGGGAATTGTTTGAAATAAAACTGTTTTTACATTTAACTGTGAGTAAACAAAAAACAGTACTTATACTGAACTGAATTGTTTGAAATAGAACTGTTTATTTGTGTTGTGTAGGAAACCTTCCACCCCTCTTGAAAGTGAACTGTTCTGCTCGTGGAGTTGATGAATGAAGGCTTTAAGTAGAAGCCTATCAATTGACATCGGGCAGTACGCTGAGCTAGTGTTACTACTCACATGACTCTTGTACCTTTTATTACCTGCCAAATAAACCCTTTTTATTGTTACATGTTATTTAGTGTTTGTCTTTACAAACACCAAATTAACATCATAACAATTTGTATAAAGAGATCTGGCGTTAACCTACAATGGTTGATATGCCATAAAACCCAACCTAATCAAACCAACTTCATTGCCATTACTCCAAGGTCCACTCAAACCCTGAGTGGTAGTATCTATTTGAGTTTGATCTATTGTTCAAATAGATCTTTCTGAAAATTATTAAGATATGATTGGAATTCTTTAAACCATATAAGTATATGTACATTATTCGTATTAAAAAATAGTTATGTAATGTTTTGTGTAAGTGTATCATTCAAATAAAAATTTCACTCAAGTGCATAGTTTCACTAGAATACAATAGCATATATATATATACGTGGTGCTTTCAATAAGTTTCCAGACTTTTTTTTACAGGCGTTTAAAATTGTCGTAGACTCTTGAAAATTCAGCATCTTATTGCTATATATCTTATGAGATGACTGACCAATTTTTATGATTTCACATTCAAATTAACAGCTACAGCAGGAATTGGAATACACCCTACTAAAGCCTGATTGTCACAGCTGGTGAATTTCAAAAATGCAATCTGGACGTGAGGACACTTTAGAAGAATGATATGCAATAAAATTCTGTTTTAAACTTGGAAAAAATGATGCCACAGAAACAACATATAGAATGCTTCAGACTGCTTTTCAACCATCTTGCATGAATTGAGCATGAGTTTTTGAGTGGCATAAGAGATTCAAGGAAGGCAGGGAGTCTGTGAGGGATGATGAGAGGTGTGGGAGGAATAAGGAAGTCAATACACCAGAGTTGATTGGCCAAAGAGTTAGGGTTAGAGTTAGGGTTACTATGTTGAGGTTTTAAGGGAGTTCAGGAAGAGATTCCGTCGGGAGAGGGCAGCACTCTTCAAATCGGGTCAGTGGCATTTCCACCAGGACAATGCACTAGTCCACAACTCCATCCTTGTCACAGACTATTTGACCAAGATGGGCATCAAGACAATTTCTCACCCTCCCTATAGTCCAGACCTTGCTGCCTGTGACTTTTGGTTATTCCTTAAGCTCAGAGGCTGTTGTTATAAGACAATTGAGGAGATGAAAGAGGCTGTAATGAAGGTCATTGACACGCTCACACAAGAGGACTTCCATAGGGCCTTCCAGAAGTTGTTGGAATTGTACAACAATTGCATTGCAGTTGGAGGAGATTACTTTGAAGAGGACTAGAGTTTCATATGTGTACTATCAATAAAAGTGCCCATACGAAAAAAAGTCTGGAAACTTATTAATGATCCTCATACATATATAGAGGTAAATATAGATCTAAATCCAACAGTATGAAGAAAGTAGAAAACATGAGGACTTTTTTGATCTCTTAAAAGTCCAACATTTTCAAACATCACTGCACATACCAAACACATACCTAATACTTTCAAATTAAGAATGCTGAGACAGATATGAGCCAATATGTTGATAGATATGAACTTATAAATAGATACAAACAGGCTGAGACAGATATGAGCCGATACGTAGATAGATATGAACTTATACGTAGATATAAACAGGCTGAGACAGATATGAGCCAATACGTAGATAGGTATGAACTTATACATAGATACAAACAAGCTGAGACAGATATGAGCCAATATGTTGATAGATATGAACTTATAAATAGATACAAACAGGCTGAGACAGATATGAGCCGATATGTAGATAGATATGAACTTATACATAGATATAAACAGGCTGAGACAGATATGAGCCGATACATAGATAGATATGAACTTATATGTAGATATAAACAGGCTGAGACAGATATGAGCTGATACGTAGATAGATATGAACTTATACGTAGATATAAACAGACTGAGATAGATGGATAACCAATACATAAATAAATAAATAAATATAAACTAAATGATGGATAGAAATGAACAAAGTGAGATAGATTGGTTTTCTATCTTTATCACTGAATATTTAATCTTCAACAGAATTTGTTTTTGGAATCTTTGGAATTTGAATAATTGTCGTTATAAATCATTTGAATTTGGTCCTTCTTTAGAAAAATTTCACAATGAATTTCAACTTATTTCAAGTTACTTTTTTAAAATGTTCTAGATAAATTGAATTAGCTTAATTACCTGTAACACTATTCTTCATTATATGAATATCTCTGTTTATATTTACTTTTCCACAGGAACAATCTATATAGCACATACCGAATGAATGTAGCCCAGTCAGCTGGGGCTGCAGAATACACTGACTGCATCTCGGCAGAGGAGTAAGACCCCCTCCTGCAATGAGTGTCCTAGATATGGCATTAAACAAGCTGATGGCAAGGCTCCAGCCTTGAAGTTTTGGGGAATGTAGAGTACCCTTCATAGCCATTGCTCCCAGGTCAACTCTGATAGGGTCTGATCTATGAGTCAAATAGAACAAACGACATATGCAAGCAAATGACTGATGTTGAATTGTGACTGTTATATAGCAGTACTTGAAACTATTTAACTGTGAGCAAAAAAGCCCCGGGTTGTTTAAGAATGTTATTGACAAAATGTGTTTACAAATCATATATATATTTAATATATATCTATAAAGAGGATTTGGCATTAAATAACCTACACTGGTTGATATACCATAAAATCCAACCCAACCAAACCCAATCATATATATTCGATATATATGTATAAAGAGGATTTGACATTAGATAATTTACAATGGTTGATATGCTATAAAATCCAACCCAACTAAATCCAATCATATATATTCAATATATATATATAAAGAGGATTTGGCATTAAATAACCTACAATGGTTGATATACCATAAAATCCAACCCAACCAAACCCAATCATATATATTCAATATATATGTATAAAGAGGATTTGACATTAGATAATTTTCAATGGTTGATATGCTATAAAACCAAACCAAATGAATATTTATCATTATGTGAGCACTGTTAGAAATGGAACAGTTTGTCAGAAATATATATATATATATATATACTGCTTGATAGCTGGCAAGATGATATGTTATTAGCTTTTCACAAGGGAAAACACATCTTCTAAAGATATTCTTTCCGTAACATGATTGTTTTTTTCTTTAGTAGAGACTGTAATATCAGCTGTATAGTGAACAATTAGAAACTCCTAGTTAAACTTTTCTAACTTAAAGAACACTTCTATGGACTTCTCTCCCAATAGGAAATGGAGTAGAAAGAGCAGATTAGTTGGCAAAATGGAGTACAGCAGAGGTCATGTGACTTTATCTTGGCTTCATATCCTCCTGTAATTTATAACATGGCTCAGAAAATGCTGAGTCACTGCCTACCATTTATAAAAAATTTGTGAAATTCTTCAAATATTCCATAATATCCTTTCGGAAGTGTCTATGTTTTTGCATAAATATTACGAGTGAATATTTCAAATCATAACTAATCAATATGATAGATTGTATAGGATTATTAAAATGTTTTTTTTTCTATAAGTTTTCAGAGAGAGAGAGAGAGAGAGTGAGATAGAGAGAGAGAGAGAGAATGAGAAAGAGAGAGAGAGTAAGAAAGTGAGTGAGTGTGAGAAAATTAGTGAGTGAATGTGTATCTATGAGAAGGTGAAGAAATGAGTGAGAGGTTTGTTAAGGATTATAAAAGCTGCTTTTCCTATTAGTTGTCTTCAAAGAGAGAGAGACAGAGACAGACAGACAGACAACTAAAGAGTGAGGAATCAGAGAGAATAAGGAAGTGAATTTGTGTGTATGACAGACAGATAGACAGATAGAAACAAAGATAGAGACAGAAAGCTAAAGAGTGAGGAATCAGAGAGAATAAGGAAGTGAATTTGTGTGTATGAGAGAGAGAGAGAGATACACAGACAGACAGACAGACAGATAGAAACAAAGATAGAGACAGAAAGCTAAAGAGTGAGGAATCAGAGAGAATAAGGAAGTGAATTTGTGTGTATGAGAGAGAGAGAGAGATACACAGACAGACAGACAGACAGACAGACAGAAACAAAGATAGAGACAGAAAGCTAAAGAGTGAGGAATCAGAGAGAATAAGGAAGTGAATTTGTGTGTATGAGAGAGAGAGAGAGATACACAGACAGACAGACAGACAGAAACAAAGATAGAGACAGAAAGCTAAAGAGTGAGGAATCAGAGAGAATAAGGAAGTGAATTTGTGTGTATGAGAGAGAGAGAGAGATACACAGACAGACAGACAGACAGATAGAAACAAAGATAGAGACAGAAAGCTAAAGAGTGAGGAATCAGAGAGAATAAGGAAGTGAATTTGTGTGTATGAGAGAGAGAGAGAGATACACAGACAGACAGACAGACAGACAGACAGAAACAAAGATAGAGACAGAAAGCTAAAGAGTGAGGAATCAGAGAGAATAAGGAAGTGAATTTGTGTGTATGAGAGAGAGAGAGAGATACACAGACAGACAGACAGACAGACAGAAACAAAGATAGAGACAGAAAGCTAAAGAGTGAGGAATCAGAGAGAATAAGGAAGTGAATTTGTGTGTATGAGAGAGAGAGAGAGATACACAGACAGACAGACAGACAGACAGAAACAAAGATAGAGACAGAAAGCTAAAGAGTGAGGAATCAGAGAGAATAAGGAAGTGAATTTGTGTATATGAGAGAGAGAGAGAGAGAGAGAGAGAGAGAGAGAGAGAGAGAGAAAGTGAGAAACAGAGAAATGGAGAGTGAGTGTAAAAATGAGTGAAAGAAAGTTTGTGAAGAATTATAAAATCAGGTGTTTTCAATAGGTTTTTAAAGGGATAAAGAAAGACATAAAGTCAGTGCGTGAAAAAGTGAGTGTGTGTGAGGGAGAGAGTGAGAAATAGAGAAACAGAGGAGAAAGAGAGAGGAGGAAAAAGTGAGAGAGAGAGAGATAGAGAGAGAAAGTGTATGTATTTAGATAGATGAGAACAGACCAAGAGAGAAACAGGCTGAGATAGATTGATAGAAAGATATGAACCGACTGAAATTAATAGATATAAATAGACTGTGATAGATAGATAGATAGATATGAAAAAGTTAAACAGATAGCAAGTGAGAAAAAAATGAGGAAGTGTGTGAGTGTGTGTGTGTGTATGTATGAGAGAGAGAGATAAGGAAAAAATGTGTGTGTGTGTGTGAGAGAGAGAGATAAGGAAAAAATGTGTGTGTGTGTGAGAGAGAGAGAGATAAGGAAAAAATGTGTGTGTGTGTGAGAGAGAGAGCGAGAGAGAGAGATAAGGAAAAAATGTGTGTGTGTGTGTGTGTGTGTGTGTGAGAGAGAGACAGAGACAGAGAGAGACAGATAAGGAAAAAATGTGTGTGTGTGTGTGTGTGTGTGTGTGTGTGTGTGTGTGTGTGTGTGTGTGTGTGTGTGTGTGTGTGTGTGTTAGAGACAGAAAGGGAGATAGAGATAAGGAAAGAATGTGAGTGTGTGTATATGTGTGTGCATGTGCATTTGAATATATCTGTTTCCTGGCTTCTCCATAAAAAGATGAGGATATTAGTCCTGATAATTCATTGAACAACAGCAGCAGTTCCAGTCACAAATTCTGACAATATTTATTTGAATAAGATTATATAATGCCTCGTCCATAAAAAAGAAATTCAATCACCTAAATTTCTGTCATGGTTTTCTCTATTATATCTTAGCACCTTGTGTCATTTAATAACTACTAAGCTGGGCTGGCAGACCATTTCCTGTGAGTTTGATTCTCACTGGGTATCCCATATTTCTAGTCATGTACCAAACTATATACCAGGGAAGGAGTAGCGCCCTCCCCTACACATTGGTGTAGTAGCTATCGAAAAGGGAGGCTTCGGGTTACCCTCGACTATGGTCGCCAACTTTTTACTTTTTACCAAACTATGTAAATCTTAATATATAACAACCAGCATACTGTGACCATTCTTTTGGGGTGATAATATTTTTATACACTCTAAGTCCATTTGATGACAAAGAGAATGTAACTCCCTCTTGCTAAGAAATATAGTTGATTTAGAAAGCAAACTAATATTAAAAATTGAATTAAAGAGGCAAAATATTTCTGTAGACAAAGAAATCTTTTTATTTGAAATTTTCTTTCCATAATTTAAGGATTCTGACTTTGATAGTGTTAAGAATGTATTACAGTAATCATTTGTATATAACACACAACTTTATCATTGAACTATTAATGTATTACAGTAATCATTTGTGAATAACAAACAACCTTATCATTGATTTATGAATGTATTATAGTAATTATTTGTGTATAACACACATCTTTATCATTGAATTATGAAGGTAATACAGTAAGTATTTGTGTATAACACACATCTTTATCATTGAATTATGAAGGTAATACAGTAAGTATTTGTGTATAACACGCAACATTATCATTGAACCAAAGAATTCTGAAAAAATACTGTATAATACACATTGCCTTTTTAGAATTTATAACTGCTAAATTAAACTTTTGTTTAACTTTTCATTGGTTTCCACAAATTTAAAATCTGAATTTGTACAGTTTACATTATGTCTTAAAACACAAAATTGACACAGTATTTAGAGCAAACAGGCAGACATGTTAATGTAAAAATGTAGCAAGCTTTCAGCAAAAATAAACTCACATTAGGAGAAACCAAATTAAATAAACACACCTTCCAGATGATATTCCTCTGTAACAGCTTAAAGTATATCAATCTGGATTATAGACATAACTTATTTTCTGTAATCCTGTCCCAAATATAGTAAGGTATGTGCCTGAAAAAAATGAATTCTATAAGTCTAGTGAATAGTAAGCACTCTTAACTTTTGGGTTTAAAGATCTAAGAAAATAATCTATCTTTTACGTAAATAATTATGATAGTTTTAGTCATTCCTTCCCGAATAAGGTGATACATGTTGCCAGAAACTGAGTTCAGGATATGATTCTCATGTGTAATAGGCTCCCCTAACTTTTGGGCTGAAAAATCTGGAAAAATAGAGCATCTTATTCATAGATAATAATAGTAAAAAAAAATAGCTGCATAATTCTAAAATGTTGTTGGTTGGTTGGTTGGTTGGTTGGTTTTATTTTGATTTTGGTTTGATTCGGTTTGATCTTTTTTTGGTTTGGCACATCAACCATTGTTGGTTATTTAATGCCAAATCCATTTTCATAGTTAAACAGTTCTATTTCAAACATTTCAATTTAGCATGAGTTCAATTTTTGCTTACACACAGTTAAATATAAAAACAGTTCTATTTCAAACTATTCAGTTTAGCATAAGTACACAGTTTAAGTGTCAAAAACAGTTCTATTTGACCCATAGATATGACCCTATAAGGTGCTACCACTTCAAGCCAGAGTGGACCTTTACTTGAGCCTCTCCATCAGATTGTTTAGTGTCATATCCAGGACACTCATTGGAGGAGTCTCACCCTTCTGCAGAGATACAGTTGGTGTATTCTACCGCCCCAGCCAAATGGGCCATCTAAAATGCAGATTAGGTAAAAAATAAAATATCTGTGTTAATGATATTATTATCTATCATTTGACTTCATCAGTTTTGTACAATCATAACTTTCTATGTTCCAGTATTCTTTTATTCTCACTATATATGGTATGTATTATGCACAAATAATTATTGTATTGCTAGAGACTTATGTCTTTTTTAGTTGACTTCTTTGAAGAATATTTTGCAAAGTAGTTTTAGCTTAATAAAAGTTTTGCTGATTAAACCATATCATTGGATAAATAAAACCATTGCTCACAATTTTGGGATGGTGAGTTCTGCTATATAAATATATATAATTAGATAGTATTGCTATTATTATAATTACTAGTGGAGTCTTCTCCACTTCATCAATACATTAAAAAAAAAATTGAAATTCGAAGAATGAAGATAGGAAGAATTGTATTTCTTTTGTTTTCTTTTTTCAATCTGCTTTTTCACTAAATGATTCAAATTGAAGTCAGTTTTTGTTTTTGGTGTGTTTTTTTCATACCATCTTTTACAAGAATGGAAATCCTGAAATCAAGGCTGCTAATTATTTAGAATTGATAAAGCTTATAAAAAAAACTTTCTTCTTAATGAATAATAATTGAAAACTAATGATGGAAAGATTCTATCAGTCAATTTGGAGCAATTATTAAAAATTATTTTTTGCCCTACTTTTTGGCAGCCATTTTTTTTCTCCATTTTTCTTCATCATCAACAGGGAGAAAAAGAAAATAAAAGCAAAAGCACAAAAAGAAAGTTCCTGAAAAAAAATCAAACCCAAAACATGGAAAAAAATGTAGACAGTATCAAAATTATTAGTCACAGTAGATATTTATTTCTTAGAATCAAAAATATGACTCATAGTCCTGATTCTTCAATTTTCATAAAATTTCTTTAATATATAAATCGAGTTTTCTTCTTCAAACATAACTGTGGGACTTATTCAGTGTTTCAAAACTGCCAAGCTATCTTTTAGCAAATTTTAGTTGTAGGCTTATTGAAAGATTTTACTTTTTAAAGTTTTAAAGTCAATCATGAGTTTGTTCCAAATTCCAATTTAGAATTTCGCAAACAACTAAGAAGAAAAAATGATCTCAGACCAAAGACACACATTAAACAAGATCATCATCATCATCATGTTGCACTATCAGCACGAGTATCCCTGACAATCTCTCGACACCTCTCCCAATCGTTCATTGTTTCCAGCAGGTCCTCAGGGCTCCATCCCATATTGGCACAGAGCTGCTGTATGTAGGTTCAAGCTGGTCATCCTGCCTTTGCTCATCCATGTGAAGTAGTCCACAGGAGTACATCACTTATGAGCTCATCCCTACTTCTCCGGCAGTGTCCCACATGTCTGGTTCATCTAATTTTGGTAGTTTTCATGATGGGTAGTACGTAGCCGTACAGCTGCTGCTTTGTGGGGTGCTGCCTCCAGGACTTGTTCAATATTGCTTGCAGCATTCTTGTGTAGTTGCCATCAAGCTTTTTCTCCATCCATTTAGTTAGCGTCCATGTAGTGCATCCATATAGTAGTATTGACATGACTGCTGCTTGGAAGAAACTACGCTTCATTTTTATTGGTCAGGTCTGACTTCCATATGACCAATTGCCTATCGATAGCTGTCCATGCCTTTGCTAGTCGTGTGTCGATGTCTGTCTCGGTGGATGAGACACTGCACCCTGCAACATAGTCTGGAATGAGTTGCTGCAGGCATCGGCCTCCATGTCAATGCACACAAGATGGAATATATGTGCTTTAATCAAACAGGCGACAGCTCCACACTAAACAGTAGCTCTCTGAAACTAGTTGACAAGTTCAATAACTAATAATAATATTCCTTAATAAATAATTATAGCCTCAAGTAACTATTCTTAATACATATGACCGATTGCCTATTGATAGCAGTCCATACCTTTGCTAGTCATGATGTCTGATCAACTCTTTTACTTGGTCATCCAACTAAACATCTTTTTTTTAATATTGCCTTATTAAAAATGAATAATGAAAAAAATACTAATTAAAACTTAATATAAATTAACAATGCTTCATCCAAGAAATTTCTTTGACTTAAGACAATTATTACTAATTTTAAAAGTGAGAGAAATAACATAAAAGAAATACTTGTCAAATATGAATAACAATTGACAATACTTCATTAAAGAAATGCCCACAATTCAAGATTATTACAACTAGTTCTAAAAGCAAGAGAAATAACAATGAAAAATACTTGTAAAAAATTAATTACATTTGTCAATGCTTCAATAAAGAAATTTGCTGTCCAGTATCATTTTTAAGCAATGAAATTATTATAGAAATATTTTTAGCGAATCAAATTGCTATCATTCAAGAAATTTTTTAACCAATAATATCATTTTTCATGGATAAAATTGCAAGTATTTTAAAATAATAATTGTGTGTTTGTATGTCTGTGTATATATATATGTCTATATATATATATATATATATATATATATATATTTGAAGTATTTATGGTAGTACTTTTATCAGATATATATTTAGATATATAAAGATATTTTTTTTAATTAATCTTAAATATTTGTGTTTACTTATATTTTTTGTTTACATATTTATGTTTTGGTGGGTGTCCTCGTGGTGGAATGGTTAAAGCGATGGACTGCAGAATCGTAGTAAGCGCATTCGTACTCCAGTCGCGCCATTACGTTCACTTTTGGGTAAATACCCTTGGGAAAGGTATGAACCCCCTTATCCTCCCAGCTATGGGTTAAATAGCACCACTACTGTTCTTCTAGAAGAATAGCTTTGGCATTAAATAACCTCCAAGGGTTGATATGCCATTAAACAAAGGAACCAAATCAAACCAAACCATATTTATGTTTTAAAATACATTGTAAATTATATGTTTTATCAAAGTATATATTATAAAGATATAATTCAATATCATTATTTTGTATATTTTTAATATTCTATCTATATATTTTTAGAATTCTTATTATGCTTAGCAATATGTAATTGTTACCAGCCAAAAACAGTACAAACAAGATTTTTATTTGAGAAATATACTTAAAAACTTCAACCTTGGAGAATAAAGCGATTTCCAGTACAGTTTGCAATTGAATGATGATTTTTGAAGATTTTCATTCTTTTTTAAACATCCATATTCTCAGTATAAAAGAGGTAATCACAAAATGCTCATTAGAACCCTTTACTCGTTCCTAAATAGAAGCATCTGTATCATTATGGATCACTGTTACATCATACACTCAATTGGTTCATGTGTAGTCGAATATAAACTTAAATAAATTTTCTATCTTTAAATCATGATCTTACAAATATTAGATTTAAACTCAGCTTTCCAAGCATTTTGAGTTAAGAGAATAATTTAAAAGTAATAAAAATAAATATTGAAATATTAAGGAAATTCATCTTCTTTCTTTTCAAAAGACAATGGGTTTGGGCGAGGTTGATAAAGCCAGGGGCGATGGAGAAAGAGAGAAAGTTTTTATTTATATTGTCTATCTCCAAGAAAATTCTTTCCTAATTTAATAACAGTAAACTTAATTTTCCAAGTATGGAATTTAAAATAAAGAAAAAGAGAAAAGAATTAAAGAAATAAAAATAGAAAAATTTATAACAAAAAAATATAAGAAATTTAAACAATCCTCTCCAATCATTCATTTACGTTAAACTTGATAATTAAAAAAATAAAAATTTAATTTGAAACAAAATGTCTTATGACTGAAGAGTCTTTTTGGATTAGACTTGCAGTCTCTAACAACTCACTCCCCAAAGTATTTAAACAAGAAGGAAGAGGAGGAGGAGGGGAATTACTCAGTTGTGCCCCCATCTTCTCTCACAGAATCTTGCTCACTGCTGATGTTATAAGTGTTAAATAGTTCCCGAAGAATACTTGAACTGTGCAAAATAATGAATTGGAGAGATTAACTCCTTTGTCTGCTAATGACCTCAAGATGGTATTGTCAAAACTACATATAAGAAGAGTGCATGAAAGCCTCAGCCTCTTTAAGTTGCAGAAAACTTTGACTCTAGAGCTGATTCTTGTCCAATGAGACTAGGGCATTTCATTGCCAACAAACCTCATGTTACATTAAACATGTCTAGATGTGTTCATGAGACTATTTCCTGTGATAATAACCACTTACACTTAACACTTAACAATACACACTGCACTTACACTTTATAAACTTACCTGCATTCTATTCAGATGATGTGTTATGAACTTCTAAAACCTTTTGAAAACCGTTCATCTCATAATGTAGTATTGTTCCCAATGACGGTTATGTTGGTCATGACTAATTGTCGGATGGGGAGGGAAAAACCCAATTCGTATAAGTATTAGAACCTTAGTTTTATTTTCTCTCCATTCAGTCTCTGAAGCCATGGAAACAGGAAGAAATGGACAATGGACACCACATAGTTAGCTTCTTCATTATTCTAAGAACAGGACTCTTCTCATATCTTTGATTAATTCTGTTACATATTTGACCTTTGACTGGTTAAGTTAAGTGAATTTCAAAACAGGATGTACTCCTGTGTCTTAAGATAAACAAAACACAGCAGAAATGCCACAGGAGTTGCATGAGTAGCATGCTGGAAGGAACAGTAACCACAAGGTGCATGGACATCTGAAAAATATATAATGATAGAAGAATTTGACTTGGGCTGTGAGAGAGAAGAAGAAAACTGGTGGAAGAGTGACTATACATTATACCATCCTGGGCATTGGCCTAGGGTTGGGACTTTGAGAAAAGTTTGAAATGTACAAGACTTGCAAAGTCAACAGTGGATATGATTCCAGAAGAAAATTAGAATGCCTAGAAAAGGCCCCTGTATTTAAATTGATCTTCACCAGTCTTGTAAAAGAAGCCCAAAGAAGAAACAAAGATGATTAAATGTTTTAAGTCAGCCCTGTACCAGCCTTGTGGAGGCAGTGAAGAAGAAAGGTTTCCTGAAGAATTTGTATCTCTCTCTCTCTCTCTCTCTCTCTCTCTCTCTCTGAAATCTTAGTGGTTCTGACTCTCTCCTCACACTACTATTTCACCAACCATATCGACTATTACATGATAAACAAAAAAAAGTTTATATTTTTTTACATAAGAGTTATTGTCTTTTGTTTATCTCCCAGTATCCAACAATTCTTCATTCTCTGTTTATATCAAATGTTTTTCTCCTTGCACCCAAGCCACCATAAGAGAAAGAGAGATTGAATCTCAAAATCCTTGAAATACATATGCAGGGGTTTACAGAAGAAACCCATCCCTGCTCCTACTTCCTCTTCAGGTAGCTGACACATAGATGATGACCTCAGCAAGACTGGTCCTAAGTTTTAGATATTGCATATATTGTTATACCTAAAGATATTGTCTGTCTAATTTTTTTAGATGTGGCTTCATAAGTATTATTTTGGTTGTGATTTTTCAGACTGTTGTCCTCATCTTTATGTTGTTAATAGAAACACAATATTTCGGCTGCTGTATCATCAGGCCTTCCAAAGCCCAGATAAACATGAGACACCTGAAGAAGGCTGGGAGATACAGTGGCCAAAACATGTTTCAACTCACAACAATAAAGATGAGGACAAGTCCGAAAAATCACAACCAAAATGATATACCAAGAGATGTTGATCTCTGTCCATTCATCTTTCTTTTGGCTGATGGCTTTTTTGATAACTTACTTCTTCACACACTGGTACCATTTGCTTACAATACTACAATAACTTTGAAACAAATAACAGTCAGACCAAAAATTCAAATTTAACAAAATTAATCCTGGAGTTATCTCCCTTGGTTAGATGCTCAAACAAACAGAAATCAGATTACAAGCAATGTGTATGCAAATGCAGACTCCAGACTGTTGTTATTAATTTGAAAATTGAATTGGAAATTAAATTGGTTTGGAAATTTCTTTATTCTCTAAGTTAGAGAATTTTAATGCTATTGTGGCAGCAAAAGTCTCACTATGATGTTCTGTTTTTTGTTATATTACATTAACAGACATACTGAAATCAGATCATTACAAGACAGATAAAAACTAAAATCTATAAAAAAAAAAGAAAAAAGGAAGTTAAAAAAAAGCTTTTAGCTTGAAGAATTTTGATTGTTTTGTTTAGGTCAAAAATGTACCAATAGAGAATTTGTTCTCATTTGATAGCTAAAACTGATTTACAAAATGCTAGTTGTTGTCAATATAATTAAAGTGTTAATGAGATTTTTTAAATTTAATTATTGAAGTAATGTATGGGTGTTAAGAAAAGGTGGGTAGGGAGGGGGAAGCATTTGATTGAAATTAATGGGAAATACAGGAAAAAGAAAGAAAGGAGAAGAAAAGTGTTAGAAAATGAAGGTAGAAGTGAATGAACAAACAAACAAAAGGAAGGAAGGAAGGAAGGAAAAAGAAAGAGAAAAAGAGAATATAAAAGAATGAACACATTGGAAAAAGACAAGGAGAAAAGTGTATAAAAAGAAAGAAAGAAAGAAAGAAAGAAAGAAAGAAAGAGTCAGAAAAAGACATGGAAGAAAGTACAAAATGAAGGAAAAAATAAATGAATGAACAAAAAAAAATGAAAGAAAGAAAGAGAGTTTTTTAAATGAATGAATGAAAGAAGAGTTCATAAAAACGAAAAGAGAGCACAAAATGAACAAACGAAAGTAAGAAAGAAAAAATACAGTATATAAAAAAAGAAATAAATGAAGGAACAAGGGAAAGTGAGAAAGTAAAAAAAGAAGAGACAATATATGAAAGAAAAAAGGAAAGAGACTGAATGAAATAAGGAAAGATGGAGAGTCTATAAAAGAAAAATGGAAGGTTAGAAGAAAGAGTTTAAGAAAAAAGAATCAGAAAGAAAAAGAAGGAATGAGAAAGAAGCAGAATAGGCATGAAGAAAGAAGATGCAAAAGAATGAAAATAAGAGTTATTAAAAGAAGAAACAGAGAAAAAGAAAAAAGGAAAAATGAAAGAAAAACAAATGAGAGATAGAAAAGAAAAATCAAAATGAAGAAATAATTGAATTTCTTAATCAGAGTCAAATTCTAATTCAAGTTAAGCTGATCGTTTTTATAAATCATGTATGAAGGAAGCTTCTTCAGATACATTATCACCTTGCCATAAGCCATTCTGTGAAGATAGTATGGACTTCTCTTTATTGAACTACTTTTACTAGGATCATGAAAATTCTTCATGTTTTTTTCTTCTTTGAGAGAGTAAATATTGATATCATATATTGGATAAAATCATTTTTTTACGAGAATTTCCTAGAAAAAGAAAAAAATAATATCCAAGATATGAGGCCAAGTAAATAATTATCTCGTATGACTGTTAAATTATTAATTTCTGTGATAATATATGAATGTTATTTGTTCCTGCATGAGAGGAGCTGATAATGCTGTTTTCTTAAGTAACATTATCACTTCCTTTTTTAATGCACTATTATTGATACTATAATATTGTCTATTTGTTTTAACTTCTGTTAAATACAGTTTGTGATTACCATCATTCTCTTCACTCAGCAGAAAATTATATTTGCATAAGATGCAAATTGTAAAGCAAAAAATAAAAGAAATGTCTACAATCCTACACAATAAATGATATATATTTGTTAAGAATATATTGCAGTACAAATCTAATAAATATATTGCAAGTGATATTTGGAAAAATAAATTCTTCAAATTTGCTTACTCCTGTACGATTGAATGATAATCTATTCTGGAGTCTGTGTATATTTCTGTATGAAGATCCTGGCCTTAGAGAAAGCCTCAGGGTCCTGATTTTTTGCATGGATACTGACTTGACCCCAGGCTCTGACACCGATAATACAAGATTGACCACAAAGGTTAATCAAGGTCATTGGAGGGTGGCAGATTTTAGAAAATAGATTATTTCAAGCTGAAGAAAGTGGGTTAAAGTTTAATACAAAGTAGGAAAATGTTTTTAAACCTCTTAAGTGATTGGATGGATAAGGTCAGATCGAAGTTTTTTTTAACATGGCCAGCTGTATGCTGGTTGTTTATAGATAAAGACTTACTTATAAATGCTTATAGAATTAGTTTGGGGTATCTTAGAAGTCACTAGAGAATTTGGTAAATTTCAATGCTTTAAAATTGGTTAAAATGTATCTTAGAAGTCACTGGAGAATTTGATATACTCAAAGGCTTTTAGAATTGATTTGCGGGTATCTTAGAAGTCACTAGGGAATTTAGTATACAGAAATGATTTTAGAATTGGTTGGTGGATATCTTAGAAATTATTGATGAATTTGCTTTTGAAGCTAAAGCATCATCATCACTAAGCACCAGCAGTATCTTTCAATATCTTCAGAATTTGTCAATTTTCAGTCAGAGAATGTCATATCAAGACGTAGCCACTTCCTATAATCCTTTGTGATATTCACAACTTAGTAATAATGAACAATTTAATCTAATGTTGTTAGATTTGAATTAATTAAGATGTCTTTATACTGAACATAAATAAAAGAAGAATTTTTGTGAAATTCTCACATGAAGTCAGTGTATGAAGTTAGATCTCAATAATGCATTCTTAATTCAGTGATGTTAATTTGAATAACTACTGCAGTAAAAAATTATGGATTTTCATATATTTGTGGAATTTGAAGGCTTTTGAAGGTCAGGGGCTAAGGGCAAGGCTGTGTTGCCGTAAGATATCTGATATCCATATTTTGGTTATATTATTTTACCCCACATTGACTGGCCGGCGCAATGCCTTGCCCAAAGAAAGTCCCAAAAGAAATATACAAAAAGAAAAGATAGAAGCAGATAAGAGACGAAAACATTTCTTCCATACTTTCCTTTATTTACTTGGTGAAGGGACTAACCAATGCTACGTCTTGTGACGCAGAGTGGTGCCCAAAACACCAGACAGCCAAATGGTGTTGTTGGTTCAACGGACACTGCCTGAAAGACCAAGATGATATCGTTTCCTTTTTCAAGGGGAAAATCCTTTTTTCTTTTTACGCATGCGTCATCTTTTCCATTAGAGACCTCTGGGAGTTTCTTCAAATTTAATAGTTTTCTTTTTATCTATTTATTTATTTTTTAAATTTAATTTTTTTATTTATTTATTCGTTCACTACATATTTAAAGGATGTTCACTTATGTTTTTTAGCAGTAAATTAACTAATGATAAATAAGACAAAAAACATAATTTTTTTCCTAACAATGGGTTATTACATATTTTTCTCTGCATGGCTCAGAGGGAGTCCTCATCACATAATGACTAAAGTGATTGATGGTAGCCTTGGAGTAAATGAGTTCAAGCTCCAGTCAAGCTATTACGCTTACTTTCAAACTAATACCTGTGGATAAGGAATGAGCCCCTTCATCCCCCAGCTCTAGATTAAATAACATCACTGCTTTTCTTCAATAAGAATGGCTTTGGTGTTAAATAATCCACAAAGGTTAATATGCCATTAAACAAAGAAACCAAGCCAAACCTGTGTGGCTTGAAAAAATCATTCCGTTAATTTAGATAATTTAACCTAGTTTGTTTAAAGTATATTCGATGAAATCAGAATGTTCAACAGTTAAAGAAAAAATGTTGAGTTTTATCTGTTATTAGTTCATTTACTGCTACATAAAAATGTTTTCTGTCATATCTGTTATTGGTTCATTTATTGCTACATAAAAAAATATTTTTTGCAATATTTGTTATTGGTTCATTTACTGCTACATAAAAATGTTTTCTGTTATATCTGCAGTTGGTTCATTTACAGCTAAATAGAAAACAGAAAGGTGAACAGTGTCTTACTGTGCTAATTCCATAATTCATTCTAATTTTACACTTCTAAGTGTGAAGATTATATATCTACATTTTTAACCCCTGGTCAGCTGTTGGTCACTGATTTTGAGCCTCAATTGATATGCAAATTATTCATCATCCCAGTTGCTATGCAAATTAGCTGACAAGCAAGATCAAACAAATGTCTCATCTGTATTTTTTTTTATAAATCGCGGTTGAAAAAGGAAACACTTTAAGAAAGTGTGACTCTCCAAGAATCATACAGAGAAAAAAAAACACTTATTTTTCTGATCTTTGCTCTCTTTGGAACTGCTCTTTCAATGCTTCCCTCACCCCACCTTTCTTCCACTTCCACCTCAGTTTATTCTATCTTTCACAAAAGCAAATTCCACGCATCTTTTGCAGCATAAATAGAAAAGTGGTAAGTTTCTACTTTGAGTCTAAGTACGTCTGAGGAGATTTGGAAACGATTTAAAAGAAGATATGTTTACAAGAAAGACTTGCCCTGAGCTATGCTTGCTTTGAACGCTTGTTTGGTTCATATATACAAATATAAGTATACAAAAGCTTATCTTCACATGTTGTTCTATATAAAAATGTAAGTATGAAGTTTACCTACACATGGCGTTCTATTTTTCCTGGTTATTTGGAATGTGTCTCTTTAAAGGCATTCATCTACATTAGCACATATACACATGTTGAAACTAGATAAGCCAACCGTAGGAATTGTCTACATAAGTCAATTATGAATATGTATATATTGATTTTATATGTGCTTCGGTATATATGACTCTGTGTGTATTTAAGTACACACACACACACACACACTTATTAATAATATATATATATATATATATATATATATATAAAAGTGTTGGTTATCACTATCTCAATTTCTTTCTCTACCCGATGATTGTTGTAATAAGACAGCATGAAAGCTGTGGTCACAGACAAGCTTCCATGCTATCAAATATATATATAAACTTATATATATTTATTTAATATATATATATATGTGTGTTTGTGTGTGTGTGTGTGTGTGTATTAAGGCAAGTTTTATTAAAAATGATGGAAAACTGTTTATTATTTTTAATTGAAATATTTTAAGTTTTCTTGTTATTTTTCTGATGTCGAGATCCAGGTGGTAAAAAAATTGTCCCATACCTTCTGCCCAAACGCTTTCATCCATACTTTTCGTCATCATCAGGGGTCCTGTAGTTTGTGTTGACAGTTTACTTTAAGTTTTATTGTTTTGATTATTTGTGGTCCGTTGGAATGTTTTCAGTGTTTTGTTTTAAAACGTTCAGTTGGAAAGGTTTTAATAAATGTATATTCTGTTGGATGAGTTTTCTTATAGGGTTATTGATTTTAGTTATAAAAAATGCTCAATATGTTGGTAACACAAAACGCTGATAATGTTGATTTTTTAAAGGGTTTTTGGATTATTTCCTCAACATTACAGCCTACAGGACCTCTGGCTTTCTTCAGGTGTTTATCGAACTCGGAACCAAAACAGGCAACCTCCATGGATTCAATAAAGGATGTAGTTCGAAGTTCTGTGAAGGTTCCCAAGTTCAACAAACACCTGAAGAAGGCAGGAGGACATATCCAGCGAAATGTTGTGGAAATAACAATAAAGATGAAGACAATAGTCCGAAAACCCTTGATAAAAATCATCAAGCTTTGTCTTTGAACATACCTCACTTGTTTGCTTATGACCATGTTAAGGTAAGGTAAAGTTGGCAACCATATTTGAGGTTGTCTCAAAGGCTCCTTTATCTATAGCTACTACACTGAGGTGTAGGGGAGGGTGCTACTCCGTATACTGGATTGCTCCACTTTACCCTTATAATGCTGAGTGTTAAGCAAAGCAATATCAAGTATCATTTTTTGAGTCTTTCATATGACTTGACCTGGGGTTGAACCCCTGTCTCTCAGACCATTGGCGAACACTCTACTCATTAGACTAATGGCCTGGCTAAATGACGGACCATGTTAGACCTTCAAATTTTACATATGTTTGCTTAAATGTGACAAAGATTTAGAAACAATGAAGCACAAAGTCACATGGTTCATTAATAATGGAGTGAAGCATATATATATATATATATATATATAATTGGATTATTTTTATCGCACACAGAAAAAATATACCACATACATTTTATTATTGCTACATTCAGAAAATGAATAATAACACAAATGTGACAACTGTTCTGTTTTGGGACACAGGCATAGTATATATATATATATATATATATATATATATATATATATATATACACACATGTATATATATATATATATATATATATATATATTTACATGTGTGTATGTGTTTTTGTATCTGAGTTTGGCTATATGTGCATATATATATATATGTGTGTGTGTGTGTGTGTGTGTGTGTGTGTGTGTGTGTGTGTGTGTGTGTATTTGTCTATATATATATATATATATATCATCATCATCATCATGTCGTGCCGCCAGTACGGATATCCCTGACCATCTCTCGCCACTTCTCCATATCATTCATCGCCTCCGGCAGGTCTTCTGGGTTACATCCTGTGTCCTCACATAGCTGATGTATGTAAGTTCGGGCTGGTTGTCCTGCTTTTGCTTGGCCATATGTGGGGGTCCATAGGAGTACATCACTTACGAGCTCGTTCTTGCTTCTCCAGCAGTGTCCTGTAATTTTATATTTTTGTGTGTTGGTATATATGTTTCAGTCAACCTCAAGAACATAAAAATATCCGTACCCAAAAATCCCAGCACATTTACCAATAACAGAAAATATAATCTTTTATTTATATCACTCTGACAACGTCTCATTATATTTACTGGTTCATGAGAAATTATAAAAAAACATTTGTTAAAACTGTCATGAATATTTATATCTTTGTACTCAAGCAATACCTGGCTTTTTATCTACTTACTCAGTGGGTAAAATTCTTACTTGGTGAGCTTGTGGTTGGGGTTCAAGTCTTCATGTAGGTCATATCATGCTGCTTTCCAAAGGAAGCAGTTTCATATTTTCATGAATACAAGTTCTTTCAAAGCACTGATATTTGTATACTTGTAAAATATCAAATAAATTCTTCTTCAAGTCACACTGAAAGCACAGGTTGCCGCTAGATCACAAAAGTTAAGCAATGTTGAGTCAGTTCATTGATTAGATGAGGAACTATTTTAGACCAACAGGTACCTTAAGTAACTTGAGGCAAAGATTAACACTTTATCAAGGGACGATACTCATAAAAGAAGAAACGACCAAGTTGATAATGTTTTCTTCTTTTTTCCTATTCTTTTTCATTTTTCTTCTCCTTTCCAGATTTTTCTGTTTTTATTCTTTCGTTTTTCTTTTCCTTCCTTCATTTATTACTTCTTTCTTTCATTCTACATTATTTTACTTTCTTTCATTCCTTCTTTTGTTTTTTCCTCTTTTTTCATTTCTATCTATCCCACTTTTTTCTTTAACTTTCTCACGTTTCAATTCTTTCTTTCCTTCACTTACTTCCCTTTCTATCTTTTCTTTCTCTTTTCTTCCTTTCTTTCTCTATTCTGTCTTTCCCTTCTCTCTTTCACATTTTCCCTTCCTTTACTTTCTCACTTCTCTATTCCTTCTTTCTTTCACTTTCTCTTTTATTCTGTCTTTCTTTTTCTTTTCTTTCTTTTACTCATATTTTACTTTCTCACTTTGCTATTCTTTCTTTTTTTCACTTTCTCCCTTCTTTCTTTCTTCTTTCTTTTTGTCTTTTTTCTTTCATTTTTCTCTGTTCTAGTTTGTTTCTTTCTTTTACTTTCTTCCTTTAAAACCGGTTCATTAGTCAAGTGGATAGAGTGTTCACCAATGGTCCGGGAGACCAGGGTTCAATCTCAGGTCGCGTCATACAAAGACTTTAAAAATGGTACTTGATACCTCCTTGCTTAACACTCAGCAATATAAGGTACATATTGAGGGTAAAGTGGAGCAATCCAGGGAAAGGAGTAGCATCCTTCCCAACACCTTGGTGTAGTAGCTATTGAAAAGGGAGCCTTCTGGTGGTCCTCGACTAAAGGGAGACAACTTTACTTTACTTTACTTTCTCCCTTCCCACCTCTTTCTATCTTTTTTTTTATTCTTGATATTGTTCTTCTTATGAAAAAATATGAAAGAAACTTTCTTTTTTCTTTCTTTCTTTCTTTTTTCTTTTTGGTCTCAAACATTTCTTTAATTCTTTTTCTTTGTATGGATGATAATTTCTTTCTTTTTCTTTCTCCTTTTCCAATGTTTTCCCTCTGTTTTTCATTCCATTTATTTTTTTTCATTTCTTCTTCACTATAAATTTTTCTTGCTTTATTATTTTTTCTTTTTTTGCCTTCTTCATCTTCTTCATTTTTCCTTCATTTCCTTCCAGTTCTCATTCTTTTTTCATTATTTTTACTCTTCTTATTTTTCCCTTCCTTCATTCCTTCGCTTTTGTCTTTTTTCATCTATATTACAGTTTTCTCTTTCTTCACAAGTCTTTTATCGTTTTCTTTTTTTTACATTGACGCCATCTTCTTGTCTGTTTTCTTTTCCTTCATCCTTCTCTCCCTTCCTTCATCTCAAAAACGACCTAATCTCATTCCATTGAGTGATATTTAATCTCGGATCATCCTCTGACTGTTTCCAATAATCTTAGTAAGGATCAGCCGCTCACAGAAACCTTTACTCTTTCCTTCCATCTTGGCCCTTCCAGTAGGCACCTCCTGTATCAACCAAGCGAATAAACATTCACATCATGGAGAATACTACATGCAAAAGCCATTCCTCCAAAGACGAGCCAAAGTTAAACGAAGGTGAAGAAGGAGATCAGAAAATATTCCTTCACTGCCTGCTGATTGTATGAAAGGTGGAGGCCCTCTTCAAGTTTTGTGATTGATCTATTTGGGAATCAATCACTTGACCTTCAATTGGTAACTAATCAACTAGAATGAAGGCCCCATTGAAGACCGTCTGAGGAGGCAGATCGACTATTGATCTATTGATGCCCCTCTCTCTCTCTATCTCTCTCTCTCTCTCTCTCTCTTTTTATTTCTACTCTCAAATGTTAAATATTTGTTTCACTTTTTGATGTGTATAGGCAGCATTTGCTTGTATTTTAGAACTGAACAATCCAAATTGACCACTCATTGGATTCATATGAAGGGAATAGTTTTGTCTCTCAGTCAGTCAGTATTAAATATAACAAAGATAAGGATATTAGAAGTCTCCTTGGTGTTGTAGCTAATGTGTTCGTCTGTGACATCATTGTGAGAAAGTTACACTATTTTGTTCACTTTCAGACTTATAGCCTTGGGAAAAGCATGAACTCTCCTATCCGCCTTGGATATGGATGAAATAGAACTGCTGCTGTTCTTTTACAAGGATGGTTTAGCTTTAAGTAACCAACAAAGGTTTATATGCCATTAAAAAATGAAACCAAAACCAATGAGGATATTAATCCAAATAATTCATGAAATAAGGATAAAACTTCTTGTTAGAAATTCTGATAATATCAATTTATACATTTTTATTAAGTAGCGGTCGTTTCGATACTGCTATATGGATGCACTTCATGTATGCTAACTAAACGGATCGAGAAAAAGCTTGATGGCAACTACACAAGAATGCTGCAAGGAATAGTGAACAATTCCTGGAGGCAGCACCCCACAAAGATATACAGGACACTGCTGGAGAAGTTACGATGAGCTCATAAGTGATGTACTCTTGTGGACCCCTTCACATGGACAAGCAAAGGCAGGGCAACCAGCTCGAACTTACATACATCAGATCTGTGTAGATACGGGATGTAGCCCTGAAGACCTGCCGGAAGCGATGTATGGTAGGGAAGGGAGGCAAGAGAGGGTCAGGGATATCCATGCTGATGATGTGGCATGATGATGATGATGAGTTTATATCCATGTATAGCATTTCTCTTTAGAAATGACAATAGAATGAGTGTTTGAGTAACCACAATTAAAAAGCAACTGAAATCAAGAGGAAAATAGTAATAGTAAAAAATTAATGATGGTTGACAATGCATCATCTTATAAAAATTTAGAATTGCATAACTGCTTCACATACTACTTTTGTATTATTCAATTTGTAGCTATGTTGGATTGTGGTTGTATGAACTTTTCTTATGAAGGAATGGGATACAGTTATGCTATTAGGAAAAAAAGAGATACAAAAAGTGAACACTGAACAACAGGATAGAAACAGAATAATTTACTTGGTAAGTAAAACCATTATTCTAAATAAACTTACTAGGTATGCAAAGTTAAGCAAGTAATACCATTCGTACAAAAGAATCCTAGCCAAGTCAACTGGGACTGGAGAATACACTGACTGCATCTCTGCAGAGGAATAGGAGCCCACTTTCCAACAAATGTCCTGGATATGACAAACAATCTGATGGTGAGGTTCTAGTAATGCTGGAGCTTTGGGGAATGCAGAGTAACCCTTGATTGCCATCACTCCTATGTCATTTCTGGTTCAGAGTGGTTGCACCAGACAGGATCCAATTTATTGGTCAAATAGAACAGTAAGAAATTTAAACTAAGTGCTAGTTTGCATTTAGTTTAAATTTCATTCATATGATTTATCCCAAACTGAATTGTTTAAAATAGAACTGTTGGATCATTTAACTGTGTGTAAATAAGTGACTGATTTTTAATTGAATTGTTAGTGATACATACCAATATTTGGAACCATTTAACTTTTGTTTACAAATCATATATATCTAATATATATGAATAAACCGGGTTTGGCTGAAAATAACCTCCAATGGTTGAGATGCCATAAACGCATCCAAACATCTATCTATCTATCTCTTGATAATATAGTTTGCTATATTCATAGATAAAGAATGCTGACAATATCATTGATTGAATGCATTTATTTAAGTTTGGATTGTGTAGATATAAAAGTGAATGTGTGTATCTACAAAGTGTTTACAAATCATATATTTAATATATGTGTAAAAACAGGATTTGGCATTAAGTAGCAAACAATGGTTGATATGCTTTAAAACCAAACCAAACAAAAAAAAAAAACAAACCAAATCATATATATTTAATATATATGTATAAAGAGGATTTGGCATTAAATAACTTACAATGGTTGATATGCCATAAAACCCAACCAAACCAAATCATATATATTAATATATATGTATAAAAAGGATTTGGCATTGAATAACCTACAATGGTTGATATGCCACAAAACTAAACCAAACCAAACCAAACCAAAAGAATCCCTAGATGATGTCTAAGGAACAAAGCATTGTAATGTGAACAATTAGAAACTCCTAGTTAAACTTTTCTAACTTAAAAATGTTGCTAGTCTGAATAAAGTCTGTTAAATAAAATGGTAAAATTTGTTAAGAACACTTCTATGGATTCTTCTCCCAATAGGAAATGGAGTAGAAAGAGCAGATTAGTTGGCAAAATGGAGTATAGCAGAGGTCATGTGACTTTATCATGGCTTCATATCCTCCTGTAATTTATAACATGGCTTAGAAAATGCTGAGTCACTGCCTACCATTTATAAAAAATTTGTGAAATTCTTCAAATATTCCATAATATCCTTTCGGAAGTGTCTATGTTTTTGCATAAATATTACGAGTGAATATTTCAAATCATAACTAATCAATATGAAAGATTGTATAGGATTATTAAAGTGTTTTTTTTTTCTATAAGTTTTCAGAGAAAGAGAGAGAGAGAGAGAGAGAGAGAGAGAGAGAGAGAGAGATCATGAGTGAGAGTGAGTGAGAAAGAGAGGAAGAAGAAATGAGTGAGAGAGAGTGTGTGTGAGAGAGGGTGAATGAAAGTAAGTATGTGTGTGAAGAGTGAACAAATGAGAGAAGATTTGTAAAGGATTATATGAGTGGGATTTTTCTGAAAGTCTTCGGAAAGAAAGAAAGAAAGAAAGAAAGAAAGAAAGAAACATATAAAAGTGAGTAACCGTGTGTTTATGAGAAAGAGAGAGTGAGGTAGTGAAATAGAATAAGAAAGCGAATGTATGTTTAAATGCATATGAGAGAAAGAAAGAGAGAGGGAGAAAGAGGGAGAGAAACTTGGAGAGTGTGAGGAAGTAAGTGAGGGTCTGTGTAAGGAGAGAGGGAGAGAGTAACAGAGATAGTAAGGATATGAGCGAATAAGGAAGTAAGAGAGAGGGAGGGTGAGTGTGTGTATTTGAGTGTGAAAATGAGAGAGAGTGTGCATATGTATGTGTGTGAGAGAGAGAAAGAAAGGGTGAAAGAAAGGATACCTGTCTTCCAGCTTCTCTGTGTAAAATGTATGGAGGATATTAATCTAAACAATTCATAGAATGATAAGTCTCTCTCTCTCTCTCTCTCTCTCTGTCACTCACACACACACTCACACACACATCCACAAACATACATCCACACATACTCTCTCATTCTCTCTCTCTCTCACACACACACACACACACACACACACACATATACACACAAACACACTTTTCATTGCATCGTTTTAACAATATATCATGTATTCCTATCTAATATAGATTATTTGCACATAGTTAAATGGTTTCAAGTATTTCTATCTAACATCATTAATTGTATTAAATAATTATCATTTGTCTGCATACACGGTTTCTTCCAAGCAGCGGTCGTGTCGATACTGCTGTATGGATGCACTACTTGCACTACGGATGGAGAAAAAGCTAGACAACAATTATACAAGAATGCTGTGAGCAATATTGAACAAGTCTTGGAGGCAACACCCCACAAAGCATCAACTATACGGCCACCAACCTCCCATCACCAAAACTATCCAAGTTAGATGAACCAGACATGTAGGACACTGCTGAAGAAGCAGGGACAAGCTCATAAGTGATGTACTCCTATGGACCCCCACATATGGCTGAGCAAAAGCAGAATGACCAGTTCGAACATACATACAGCTATGTGAGGATACGGGATGAAGCCCTGAAGACCTGCCAGAGGCGATGAACGATAGGGAGAAGTGGCGAGAGAGGGTCAGGGATATTTGTGCTGGCAGCACGATATGATGATAATGATGATGATAACATATTCCTACCAAATGCAAATTATTTTCAAACGGATCTATTTGACCCATAGATGGGACCCTAACAGGTACTACCACTCTGAATCAGATTGGACCTTGGAGTAATGTCAATGAAATGATACTCCACATTCCCTAAACCTCTGAAATTGGAGCCTTACCACTGGTTGAAGTTTAGAATCATACCCAAGTAACTAATAATAATCCTTAATAAATAAATAATCATAGCTTCAAGTAACTATTCTTAATACAAATATTTTATTGTTAAATGTCATCAAGTATTGCCATTTAATACTAATGATTTTCATACGGATCTATTTGACCCATAGATGGGAAATTAATAGATAGTACCACTCCAGGACAGTGTGGAGCAGGAAGAAATGGCAATGATGGGGTACGTTACACTCTCAATTTCTCCAGAACTGGAGCCTCACCATTAGATGCAGTTTAACATCATATCCAGGACACTCGTTGGGGAGGGGGTCTTACTCTGCAGAGATACCATGGGTGTATTCTATTGCTCCTGCTGACTGAATTGATATTCTATCAAGTATTCCTATCTAATACAAATAATTTGCACATAATTGAATGGTTTGAAGTATTTCTGTCAAATACTAATATTGCCCAGTCAGCTGGAGATGTAGAATACACTGACTGCTTCTCTACAGAGGGGCAAGACCCTGCCAATGAGTGTCCTGGTGGCCCAGTCGGCTGGAATTGTAGAATACACTAACTGCTGCTCTGTAGAAGTGTAAGACCCTGCCAATGAATGTCCTGGTGGCCCATTTGGCTGGAGCTGTAGAATACACTGACTGCTTCTCTGCAGAGGGGTAAGACCCTGCCAATGAGTGTCCTGGTGGCCCATTCAGCTGGAGCTGTAGAATACACAGACTGTTTCTCTGCAGAGGGTAACACCCTGCCAATGGGTGTCTTGGTGGCCTAGTCAGCTGAAATTGTAGAAAACACTGACTGCTGCTCAGTAGAAGAGTAAGACCCAGCCAATGAGGGTCTTTGTGGCCCATTCGGCTGGAGCTGTAGAATACACTGACTGCTTCTCTGCAGAGGGATAAGACTCTGCCAATGAGTGTCCTGGTGGCCCATTTGGCGGGAGCTGTAGAATACTCTGACTGCTTCTCTGCAGAGGGGTAAGACCCTGTCAACGAATGTCCTAGATATGACACTAAACAATTTGATGGTGAGGTTGCTGTAATGCTGAAGCTTTGGGAAATGTGCAGAACCCCTTCATTGTCATTGTTCCACTCTGCCCTGGAGTGGTAGCACCTGATAGAATCCTATGTATGGGTCAAATGGAACTAAACCGTGTACTTATACTAAACTGAGTTGTTGGATATAGAGCTGTTTTGTTTCCTAAACTAAATAGTTTGAAATAGAACTGTTTTTGGACATTGAACCTGTGTACTTATGCTAAACTGAATTGATTGAAATAGAACTGTTTGTATGTATAAAAATGGATTTGGTATTAGTAACCAACAATGTTTGATGTGCCATAAACCAAACCAAACCAAACCAATACTAATGATTATATGGTTTCAAGTAATAATTTCTAGTCAATAATAATATATAATTAATAACTAATAATCATCATCATCATCTTATTGCGCCATCAGCACAAATATCCCTAACCCTCTCTCGCCACTCCTCCCTATCGTCCATTGCTTCTAGTAGGTCTTCAGGGCTACATAATGTATCAGCACAGAGCTGCTGTATGTAGGTTCGAACTGGTTGTCCTGCCTTTGCTCATCCATGTGAAGAGGTTTACAGGAGTACATAACTTATGAGCTCGTCCCAATTTCTCCAACAGTGTCCTGTATGTCTGGTTCATCTAATTTTGATAGTTTTCATGATGGGTGGTACATAGCCATACAGCTGCTGCTTTGTGGGGTGCTGCCTCCAGGACTTGTTCAATATTGCTCGCAGCATTCTTGTGTAGTTGCCATCAAGCTTTTTCTCCATCCATTTAGTTAGCGTCCATGTAGTGCATCCATATAGTAGTATCGAAACGACCACTGCTTAGAAGAAACTGCGCATCATTTCATTGGTCAGTTCTAACTTCCATATGACCGATAGCCTATTGATAGCTGTCCATGCCTTTGCTAGTTGCATGTTGATGTCTATCTCGGTTGATGAGATACTGCACCCTGCTACATAGTCTGGAATGAGCCACTGCAGGCATCAGCCTCCATGTCAATGCACACAAGACGGAATATATGTGCTTTAATCAAACAGATGACATCTCCATACTAAACGGCAGCTCTATGAAACTAGTTGACAAGTTCAATAACTGATAATAATATCTTTAATAAATAATTATATGGTTTCAAGTAATAATTTCTAGTTAATAATAATCATTTGCTTGCACACAGTTAAATAACTAATAACTAATAATAATATTCCTTAATAAATGATTATAGCCTCAAGTAACTCTTCTTAATACATAATTTATCATATTTACCAACCCCTCCACTAGGGCAGGATATGACACAAGGTCAATTTTTAAGCAGAGTTTAACAGGTTTGAATTCGGAGTTTTTCTTTCTCCTAGACTAGTTGCCTCACCAAGGCTGAAGAACTCAGTCTGTCCTACTATTAACCCATAGCTGGAGGGAGGATAATTGGATTCATACGTTTCTCAAGGGTATTAGTGCTATGTGAAATGCAATCAGTCACGTCCAGGATTTGAACTTGTGTCGTCGTGTCCACTTCCTACGATGATAACCATTAAAATACATAATTTGTACTCAGTTATATTGGTGGGGGGGGGTCTCCCATGGGATAATGACTAACATGCTGGACCGTGACATCATTATGAGTTTGAACTCCAGTCATACTATTACATTCACTTTTGAATGAATTCCTTTCAGAAAGGCATGAACTCTCTTATTCTCTCTCCCATTAGGTGTTAAATGGTGCCACTACATTTTTTTTTTAAATTTTATCAATGTAGATTCTCAACCCATTTTCATTTAAATCCTCAAAGCATCACCTCACAAAACAACAACTGTACAGCCACTTGTCTCCCATCTCACAAACTATCCAAGTAAGATGAACAAGACATGCTGGGCACTGTTAGAAAAGTAAGGACTTACTCATAAGGAACATTCTCCTATGGACTCCGCCACATGGACACACAAGCGTTGGCCGACCTGCAAAGACTTATAAACATCAGTTCTGTGTGGACACCATACACCATCTAGATTTGGCAATAAATAACCCATAAAGGCAGAGATACCATTAAACAAAGAAACCAAACAAAACAGTTATATAGTTTCAAGTATTCCAATCTAATACAAATAATTTTCAAAAAGAGATCTATTTGACCAACAGATAGGATCCTAACAGCTACTACCACTCCAGGTCAGAATCAACCAGGAAATAATGGTAATGAAGAGTTATACCATCCTTCCCAGATCTTCAGAACAAGAATTTCAACATAAGATATAGTTTAGCATCATATCCAGGAAACAAGAGTTGAATTATCATGAAAAGAAATAGAAGAATAAAAAAAGAAATTATTTTATGAATTATTTTGTACTGGTATAACAGCAAGACTAGAATAAGGTCATAGAATTGCATATTACTCAGAGAGGAGAGTAACACCACAAAGTAACCTTCCTTCCCCAAAGAGAAGTTACCAGGGGAAATATTCAATATGGCACTATATAATAACTTAATTGTTTTTATAGAAACATCCACAACAACTGAAATCAATAAAATCTTCACATTAATTCACAAAAAAAAAAATTTTTTTACCAAAACTTTAAAAAAAATCTTTTTATGCAATTTCACACTTTCGAACATTTGTAAAACCACTTTCCTCTAAAAATATAGAATTTTGTTCATGTCTCAAAGATTGTAACGCCCCCTTACCCATCCCATAACAAAAATGGAATTCAGAGAATGGCCCCTTATTTAAAAATGGCCTCTTTTAAAATGGACCCTAATAAAGCATCTCAAGCAGAAATCTTTGCAGGCGGACACAAAGCTATTTACAGAATTCTATCTCAAATATCATGAATGCGAATTCTTTATTTTACATAATTCACAATCTGAAATTATGGAGCTTGAAGATCATGTCTGTTTTCAATATGTTGTAATATAGGAAGAACACACACAAGGATGTTCTTTCAAAGAATAAGAAAAGAAAACAAATGTCTATAGCAAAATTGATGTTCTTAAATTGATTATCATCATCATCATCATCATCATGAAAGAATACTGACAGCATGGATTCCTGGACTCTGTCTGGCCATCTATCCCCAGTAAGTCCTTTAAACGACATCTAGTGTCCTCACATAGCTGATAAATGGAAGTCTTTGCTGGTCAACCTACATTGATATATCCATGTGTTGGATTCCACATGAGAATATTGCTTATGAGTTTATATGAGATATACAAATATAGGTTTGGTTTCTTTGTTTAATGGCACATCAACCTTTGCAGGTTATTTAATGCCAAAGTCATTCTCATCGAAGAACAGTAGTGGTACTATTTAACCCATAGCTGGGAGGATTAGGGGGTTCATACCTTTTCCAAGGGTATTTGCCCGGAAGTGAACGTAATAGCACGACTGGAGTATGAACTCGCATACTATGATTCCGCAGTCCATCACTTTAACCATTACACCACAAGGACACCCCCCCATATACAAATATAGATATGAACAGGCTAAGATAGATATATATATATATAAACAAACTATATAGACAGATATAAATCGAATATGCACATAGATATCATTATTTATTTTATATAATTTACAATTAGCAATTATGGAGCATGCATCTGTTTTTAATATGTTGCAATATTAGAAGAACAGACATATTTCTGTTCTTTGTAAAAATGAAAATACAAAAACAAATGTTCGAAGTAAAACCGATGTTCTTAAATTGATAGAAAATCAAATAGAAAGATTTCCAGTGTCCGTACATTACAAATACTGTGGTCTCCTACTATTTTTAATTCAATGCTAAAATGCACTTTCTTTTTCTTGCTGTGTAAACCCAAGAACTTGCTGCATTGTCTAGAATATTACATTAATCTATCCTCACAGAAAATATTCATGATTCTACTCCTGGAAAATCTCCAAAGTCTTAGAGATAGATGGAAAGTCAGATAGACCATTTAGAAGATCACCCCGAAAAACCATAAAAACTCTAAGACTTCTTGATTCCTTTTTTTTTCCATTCCGTATTTATTTTGTTTTGCCCTCTAAACCATGTCGTCTACAGCATTGTCTGCAATATTACATTATTTACCCAAATTGAGAATATTCATGACGCACTCTGAGATAATTTGACAAACTAACTTTATATTTTGGTATCTGGCAATGTTGAAGAATATTAATAAATGCACATGAAAACACAAAGAAATGAAGGGAAAAGCAAAGAAAAAAATACTTAGTTACACTTCATAACATAGAAATGATGCAAGAGTTACAAAACAAAAAGGGAAAAAATAAGAGTCCCTGAAGAAGGGTGATAAAGAAGTAAAGCCTTAATAAATATGGCAGCTCCTTTTTCCTTTTTATAGTTCATCATCTTTTCTGTATAAAAAAATAAGCAGTAAAAATCATTTTTATCCAGTGAGACTTCATTCTCTTTCAAGAAAGAAAGACAATGAACAAAAAAAAAAAAAAAATTAAGAAGTTATGATTTTTTACATTATTTACAATGAAGTTGGAGGCTTGTGACAGAGATCAGAAATAAGGGTCAGTAGACTCGAAGGAATTCTGGGACATCATACATAACCTGGTGAAAAAAATTGTTGTTGGGAGAGTAGTGAGAAGAAAGAATGGCTTTAAAAAAACAACAACAAAAAAAAAACAGGTGGAAATGTTCATATTAAAAGGTGGGGGAGAGATTCATCAAGAAATTTATAAAGAAAACTTGGGTAGAAAGAATTGAAAAATATGGCTTATGGGGAGAAAATCTGAAGATTAAAAAAAAAGAAACCCAACATAAAAATAAAGAGAATGCATAAAATATAAACCAGTTAATACAATTAAATTCCATAAATAGATAGATATGAACAGACTGAGATAGATAGATAGATAGATAGATAGATAGATATGAGCAGACTGAGATAGATAGATAGATAGATAGATAGATAGATAGATAGATATGAACAGACTGAGATAGATAGATAGATATGAGCAGACTGAGATAGATAGATAGATAGATAGATAGATAGATATTAACAGACTGAGATAGATAGATAGATAGATAGATAGATAGATAGATAGATATGAGCAGACTGAGATAAATAGATAGATAGATAGATAGATAGATAGATAGATATGAGCAGACTGAGATAGATAGATAGATAGATAGATAGATAGATAGATAGATAGATATGAACATATTGAGATCGATGGATTAACAGATAGATAGATAGATAGATAGATAGATAGAATGTGATAAATAAATTGCTAGAATTGATGAAAGGGCCATATGAATTGTAGGAAATAAAGATGTCTTTCCATTGACACTTTGATCAGGATTTTCTTTTTTTAAATCAGAAATCAAACTTCCTTTTATTCTCTCGTTCATTTATTTTACTTATTTCTTTTCTTTTCTTAGGTTCATCTTTATCCACCCTGAGTAAATGTTTCCCTTTATACATCATGAATCATCCTTCTCTCTCTTCAAGAAGAAGATGGATTCGAGATTCCTACAAAAAAAAAGGGAAAAATTTCTTGTTAATGTTCTTTTGTCTTGTTTTTTTTCTTTCTACTTTTGCTGATTAATTTTTGTCTTTTTCATTTTTCACCTTGACCTGCTCATTCTTTTTCTTTTATAATCTTCTTCAATTACTTTCTTCTCTACCTTCTTTTTCTTTTCTTTCATTCTCTTCTTCAATTACTTCCTTAGTTTGCTTTTTTCTCTACCTTCATTTTTTTTTCTTTCATTCTCTTCTTCCATTACTTCTTTAGTTTCTTTTCTTCACTACCTTCTTTTTCTTTTCTTTCGTTCTTTTCTTCAATTACTTCCTTAGTCTTCTTTTTTCTCTATCTTTTTTTCTTTTCTTTCATTCTCTTCTTCAATTACTTCTTTAGTTTGCTTTTTTCTCTACCTTCATTTTTTTTCTTTCATTCTCTTCTTCCATTACTTCTTTAGTTTCTTCTCTTCACTACCTTCTTTTTCTTTTCTTTCATTCTTTTCTTCAATTACTTCCTTAGTCTTCTTTTTTCTCTATCTTTTTTTTCTTTTCTTTCATTCTCTTCTTCAATTAATTCTTTAGTCTCTTTTCTTCTCTACTTACATTTTCTTTTCTTTCATTCTCTTTTTCAATTCCTTCCTTAGTCTTCTTTATACTCTACCTTCTGTTTCTTTTCTTTCATTCTTTTCTTCAATTCCTTCCTTAGTCTTCTTTCTTCTCAATCTTCATTTTCTTTTCTTTCATTTCATTCATCAATTAATTCTTTAGTCTTCTTTCTTCTCTACTTTCATTTTTTTCTTTCATTCTCTTCTTCAATTACTTCCTTCATCTTCTTTCATCTCTATCTTCATTTTCTTTTCTTTCGTTCTATTCTTCAATTACTTTCTTTGTCTTCTTCTTCTTGATCTTAAATTTATTTCCTTCTATTCTTAAATTACTTCTTTAGTCTCCTTTCTTCCCTACTTTCATTTTCTTTTCTTTCATTCTCTTCTTCAATTACTTCTTTAGTCTTCTTTCTTCTCTACCTTTCAATGTCTTTTCTTTCATTCCCTTCTTCAATTACTTCCTTCGTTTTCTTTCTTCTCTATCTCCTTTTTCTTTTCTTTCATTCTATTATTCAATTACTTCTTTAGTCCTCTTTCTTCTCTAATTTTATTTTTTTTCTTTTGTTCTCTTCTTCAATTACTTCCTTAGTCTTCTTTTTTCTCTGTCTTTTTTCTTTTCTTTCATTCTTTTCTTCAATTACTTCCTCGGCCTCTTTTCTTCTCTACCTTCATTTTCTTTTCTTTCATTCTCTTCTTCAATTCCTTCCTTAGTCTTCTTTTTTCTCTATCTTTTTTTCTTTTCTTTCATTCTTTTCTTCAATTACTTCTTTAGTCTTCTTTCTTCTCTACCTTTTTTTTCTTTTCTTTTATTCTCTTCTTCATTGTCTGTTTTTTACTTTACATTCATTTTTTTCTTCTTTTTTTTCTTCCTTCTTTTTTCTTTTTGTTTCTTTTTTCAGTTGTAAATTCTTCTCTATTTTTTTTTATTCCTTTATTTTTATTTTTCTCTTATTTTCATAGTCTTTGTCTTTTATGTTTTATTTTTTTATTTCTTCCTGTTTATATTTTGATTTTTTTTTCTGGGTTGTTTTCTTCTCAGCCTTTATTTTTCATTTTTTTTCTTATTGCTTTATTTTTCTTTATCTGCTTCTTTATAGTTTTTTCTTCTTTATTTTTTTTTTTTTTAATTTTCTCTTTTTTTAAAAAACTGTTTTATTCCCTAACTTTGTTTTTTTATCTTCTTTTCTTTTTCTTTCATTCCTTTCTTTTTCTTCTAAATTTACTTCTTCCTCATCTGTTTTTTTACTCCTTCCTTTTTTGTCTTTATTTATTTTTTCAGAGTTATTTCTTTTTCTAACTTTAATTTTATCTTTTCTTTTTCTTTCATTTCCTTTCATTTTCTTCTTCATTTACTTCATCATCTGTTTTCTTTTCTACATTTTTTGTTTTTTTGTTCTTCCTGTTTTTTTTCTTTATTACTTTCTTCTCTACTTTCATTTTTCTTTTTTTTATTTCATTCTCTTCTTTTTCTTCTCAATTTATTTCCTCATATATTGCCTTCTTCTCATTTTTTTTTCTTTCTTTTATATCTCCATTCTTCTTTTTCCTACTTCTTTCATTTCTAATTTTTTTGTCTTTTACTTCTGTTAATATCCATTCTGCTACAATGACTATTTCTCCCTTCCTTCTTTCCTTTTAGGTTAATATAAAAGCCTTCTTCTTCTTCTTCTTCTTCTTCTTCTTCTTCTTCTTCTTCTTCTTCTTCTTCTATATATAAAGCACTGCCTACTTTTTATATTCCACCTTCTTTTTTCACTTCCTTTTTTTCTTCTGTAATCTTACTCTTTTCTTTTCTTTTTCTTTTTCTTTTCTTTCAATTTCATATAGGACTCCTTCTTCCTTCTCCAACTCTACTTTCACTCACTTTATTATATTTTTATTTTCTTTCATTTCTATTTATGACTCTACTCCTCCTCTTCTTTCAGTCTTTTCTTTATTTTCTTCCTTTTTTTTATTTCATATATGACCTCCTCTTCCTCCTTCTCTACCTCTTTTATTCTCTTCTTTATTTCTTTTTTCTTTTCTTTCACTTTAATATATTACTCTACTTCTTCTCCTTCTCCTTTTTTTTCCCTACTCCTATTTATTTTCTTTTTCTTTTCTTTCCCTCTTATATATGATCCTCTTACTTCTTCTCTTTTAACTCTTCTTTTACCCTCCTCTTTATTTTTGTTTTCTTTTCTTTCCGTTTCATATATGATCCTCCTACTTCTTCTCTTTCTCCTCTTCTTTCATTCTCCTTTTTTTTCTTACACTTTCATATATGGCACCTTCCCTTTTTCTCCTAATAAGTCCTCTTCTCTTTTCTCATCATCATTTGCTTCAACTCATTTTCAGTTTATTCCTGTTTCTTCAAACCCACTGACACTCCAACCCCTCCACACACAACCATCAAGAAACAAAAACAAAAAATCTTCTACTCACTTTTTGTAATTGTCATACATTTACCCCTTACTCTTTTTCTTTCTCTTCTCTACCCTTATTCAGTTCCCCTCACCCTGGTGACATCTCTGACCTACCCAATTAACCTAGGCATATATCAGCAGGAGAGCATTACTCTACCTGATGGCCACACAAGAGAACTGCAAGCACACAGTCTCCATAAAAACAATGGTAATTTCAAAATAAATGTTCTTAAACATTCAATGCCTCATCAAGGCATCTTTCTCATACTTCTAAAGACACAGAATTAAGAAGGTTCCTATCAGTTAGGATTAAAAGCATAGTAAGGCTAACCAAAAACCAAATTCTTTTAAATCTTATTTTCCCATTGCAGGTATCAATGGGGAACAAGAAGAGATTTGGTAAAAGGATCAAAGTTGCTACATTTACTGAATGTATCTTCAACAGTGCCAAAATTATTTTTAGCAGTTTCTTTAATAATCCAATTTAAACATTACCTCAATACAAGGTTTTCTCAGTGTATAATATACTTTAAAAAAGCCACTAGGAATAAAAATTCCCATCAATATTAATGGTCTGCTAGACTAGCTCATTAACCATCACACTCTGCAGACATCTTGGATTTTTATTAGTATGGCAAAGGCCACAAAAATAGGTCACCCAAAGGAAATCAAATTCTTTACACAGTTGTATTGATCAGCTAAACAAGCTCATTTGGATCAATACATTTTTTTTTACAAAGCCTCTTTGAGTGTAATTATGTTAAATTCAAATTTGATATATAAAGTAACCCCATTATATATACTCTTCCTAATATATACCCACATGCATACATATGCACATATTTATAAATACACAGTAATATACACCTATATAACCATATGCATATGCAAATATATGCACACACCTACATAACCATACATATACATGACAACTGCATAATCTTTCACAGATCACTGTTGTCCCTCATAATCTCCCACCCCCACAATCAATATTCTTCCATCTGAGTAAGCAGTGCTCTCTCAGACACAAGGGTCTCCACTGGGGTCAGTCCCTGTCACAGAGGGGCACAACAATGATGTTAGGATAAGACACCTGCCACCCATGTGTAGATATGTAACTGATCAAGTCTGCGTATGTCATCACACCTCCTTTATCTTGGGACACGTTCACTTTTAAGTAAAAGGTTGATAGGTGAAAACATCATTGGGAACATTCGTACATCATGGCATTAGTTATCGTGGCCAATGCTTGGGGAACGCAAGACTTTAGGACTATGATCCAGTGATAAGCTGAAACAAGGCAGTGCCCGTGGTGTAATGGTTATCGTTGCAGGAATTGGACACGGCGACACGAGTTCAAATCTTGGACTGATTGCATTTCACATAGCACTAATACCCTTGAGAAAAGTATGAATCCAATTATTCTCCCTCCAGCTATGGGTAAATAGTAGGGCAGACTAGGTTCTTCAGCCTTGGTGAGGCAACTAGTCTAGGAGAAGGAAAACTCTGAATGGAAACCTGTTAAACTCCGCTTAAAAAAATTGACCTTGTGTCATATCCTGCCCAAGCGTAGGGGTTGGGTAAATATAAGCTGAAACAAGATAACTAGTTATCACATCAACTGCAAATGTTATATATTGTCCTCCTATATATTGTTAGATCAACTGACAAAGAATAAAGGATCCAGAATGCCCAGGAAGAATGTGCTTGATAGCCACTGAGCAAAAACCTTCTTCTGTCCTATGACAGCTCTTCTTTTTCATCCTGCCTGGTGTCTAGCCATCATAATACATATACATACACACATACTTACACACACACAAACACACATATATATGGGGTGTCCTCGTGGTGTAATGGCGAAAGCACTGGACTGAGGAATCATAGTAAGCTAGCTCGAACTTCAGTCGCGCTATTATGTTCACTTTTGGACAAATACCCTTGGGAAAGGTATGAACCCCCTGCTATGGGTTAAATAGCTTCACTGCTGTTCTTCTAGAAGGGTAGCTTTGGCATTAAATAACCCTTGAAGGTTGATATGCCATTAAAAACAAAGAAACCAAACCAAAACAAGCATACATATATGCACACATACTCACACACACACACACACATATAAGCACACACACACATATAAGCACACGCACACACACACACACACACACACACACACATACATATAAAAAGTCTATCTGAAGTTATTATGCAAATCACATAAATCTCAATAAATTAAAAAAGTTCAAACTAATATTTGTTAAATTTGAACTTTCACCCTTCAAAAAATACTTAACTAAATTTTCTGCAATTTTGAATGAATAGTTTTTGATATATTAGGAATTTATAAAAAAGGACTAACTAAAGTTAGTATGCAGATTAAACTGATATAAGCTTAAGACAGCTAATAAAAAATCTAATAAAAACTAATTTTTCTGGGCACCTCTGGTGGTGTAACGGTTAGCAAGCTAGACTAGCAGACCTACACGAGTGAGTTTGAGTCTCATTGGGCGCCCCATTCATTCGGCCTTGTGCCACATCGAAGCAAAGCGCTTTGTAAATTACAATAAAAACTAATTTTTTTTGTCCATAATATATGTTTAAACACGGGTCAAAGGAAGGATCTAATAGCTGATGAAAAACAGAAAATAATAGAATTTTATAATGTGGGAATGTCCAGTTTGGAGTTATTGAAGGAGATTTGCTGAGATAAGATAATGGAATGTCCACTTTCAAGTCCTGATCTGAATCAAATTGAAAATCCATAGTCAAGTGTGAAGATGAAATGATATGTGGGGGCAAACAGTTTAACAAGAAACCAAACCTATGAGAAGCAATTAAAACAACTATGTTGGAGAGTAAGCCTGCTGAAATAAAAAAAAATTAACAATTGGTATTGATCAATTTCTGATAATTTCATTTCATTTCTTTTAAGTGAAATGTAATAATTTTATTTTGCAAAATAACTTCAGACAAGAGTTTTGAAGAATACATCAAATAACTTCAATAACTTCAATAAAACATTTTGATATTACCTAAAATTTTAACTCAGGTTTTGTTTTGAAATCTAAATTGATTTTTATCGCTTAGAATATTTGGACTATTGACCTCATCTTTTTTGTTATACTCACAACATTTTGGCAGATATGCTCTTCAGCCTTCTTCAGGTGTTTCATGTCAACCTCAGGAGTCTACACAGAACCTCAAACTGAAACCTTTATTTAATCCATGGGGGTAGACTGTTCCAATTCTATTAAGAATAATAAGGAATACTTACAATAAAAATGAAGTCAATAGTCTGAATAAGTGATAAAAAATATCAAATTTCATCTCTGGAATTTAAATAAATTAAAATTGGTTGTTTAAAAGTTTACAATTTTTTTCTAACCAAATTTGAATCATTGAAGTTTGTGTGATTTGCTTAATAACTTCAAACAAGGTGTATATACATATATATACATACACAGACATATAACTACACATCTACCCTCAAATATACATCACATTTATTTATATATATATATATAGTCATCCACAGACAGACTGTTTCATTTATCACAACTCATCTGTGTGGCTAGATACACAAGATGTCTCAAGCTGGGATGAAAACTTAGCTCACAGCCACCACCAATCCCGAAATATGCAAAAGAATTTAACGTATATGTATTAAATGTTTCCACTTGTCTACGTTTTATACTAACAGAAACCAAAGTGCTCAGTACACACATACACACACTATATATTAAACTTGTTGGACATACTCGGTTGTACAGCACATTGGATCGTATTTAGTCAGTTTTTTTTTACAAATCAACAGTTTTAATTTTATAACATTCATAAAACTTGACTGATTTTCATAAAATCTCTGTTGTTTTGAAGAGAATTTTATTCTGACTGCCATGTTTGATATGCATTTGAATGAATAAAATATTGTTGTATTTTGACCTTCGACCCAGCCAAACATGCCATTCCAAAGTGATGCGCCGGAAGGAAGTGACACATTCCAATGGCCAGTAATCGAAAGAGATCGTGTGGGCAGATTTGGCTGATGAAATGGGACAAGGTAAAAATCCCATGATACACTCATAGACTGATGCACCGGAAGTGAGTGACCTCTGAACTGCATGACAGTTATTTCCGCTTAATGACGATCAAACATGCCATTCAAAGGATTGAATGGGCAATTGAGTGGGCGTTGAACTATTATATAACTCTGTGAAGACAGGAAGTCAGTGAGTTGGGGTCCAGAGAAGTTGCTGATAAGATGTGGTAGAGATAGCCTGGTGGAGGGGGCCCTTGAGGCCCCTCATGAGTTAGAGATCGGACGGAGTTAGAGATGAGATGTGGTAGAGAAAGCCCGGCGGAGGGGACCCTTGGGGCCCTGATGAGTTGGGGTCCGGAGGAGTTGCTGATAAGATGTGGTAGAGAAGGTCTGGCGGAGGGGGCCCTTGGGGCCCTGATGAGTTGGGGATCAGAGATATCGGAGACAAGATGTGGTAGAGCAAGCCAGCACTCAGCAGAGAGCTTAGTCCCCGGGCCTCTGGTTGAGCATCAGGAGAACGAGAAAGACACAACGCTGATGGCCATAAGAGTGGGGTCACTATATTGCAGTCTTTGTTCGGTCTCCATCTCCCTCTCACAGTAAAACCCTGAGTAACCCTTTTCGAACCCTTACAATAAAGTGAGAGGTACAAATTTTTCTAAAGAAGTCTTCGCTTGTCTGTTATTCATTGCATCAGTATATATATGTATTATGTGTTTGTATAGTTAATCATGGTCATGGTTATTGAGTGGCTATACAACAATATTATGCAAATACTATGCTGCAACCAGTGCATTATGGCTAGACAGCAGCTGATAAAAGTTTTAGTTTCTTAAATAAATTGAAGAGGTAGTAAGTTCTCAAAATCTTCTTGTGCCAAACAAATGTCTTAAATGCTAAAAAAAAGGTAACTTTTTGTACTCTATCAACTCATGAAAATTATTTTGAAAAATATACTGAATTAACAATAAAATCTTTGTATCATTAAAAATTTATAAAATGATACAAGTGTTCATTATTTGGATCTTTCGGACTATTGTCCTCATCTTTGTCGCCATGTTTATCACAACATTTCGGCTGTTGTACACTCCAGCCTTCTTGAGGTGGTTGGAATGTCAAATTTAGCCCTTTATTTCACTTACCAAGGTAGACTGATTGAGTTCCACGAGCCATATTTAATGGATGTCAGTTATCAGTTATCTCTTGTTAAATTACCCTCTGAAAGTTCTCCACTGCCTTCACCAGGTATTGAACTCACACTCTTTTGGGTATGTCTCTGGATCTAACCAATGCCTTTATCCATTGTTCCATGTGTCCTTCAATAAATAACTTGAATTTTGCCCAAGGAGTTGGCATTAGAAGCAGCATTAAAAGTTGCACCTTTTTTAAGAAACTCAATAATCATGGGTCCTTTCATGTACCAGAAGATTGTCAGCAAGACCTTCTTTATTGGCAATAGTGTCAGGAACTTTTTGTTTACCTTAGAGTCAATGTGTTTCTACTCGGTGGACTATTTTTTTGACTCAGGCTCATTGTAGCAAAACCATGTTATAAATATTTTTTGACTCAAACATGTTTCTCCATACACATCACACATTCTTCTGTAAATTTAACCTGTTTGCACTTGTTGGCCAGCGAAAATTTTATGACAGAACTCTGATCAAGCCTGGGGTACTTTGTCTGAGTTGCCATCATTTTGAATTGTCTCAAAGCAAATCGAGCCAAGTCCACTGGGCTGTAGAATACAATAACTGCATCTCTGTAAGACTCTCCAAAGGAGTGTCCTGGATAAGACATAAAACAATCTGATGGTGAGACTCCGGTAACGTTGGAGATTTGGGGAATGCAGAGTACCCCTTCATTGCCATTGCTTCCAGGTCCACTATCTATGGGTCAAATACAACTCTTTAACATTTAAACTGTTTGAATTGTTGGTAAAAGAACTGTTTGACCATTTAACTGAGTGTAAACAAATGACTGATGTTTAATTGAATTGTTAGTGATATGTAACAATATTGAAACTATTTAACAGGGTGAAAAACAAATGAACTCAGACTCATTTAAAAATGTTATCAACAAAATGTGTTTACAAATCATATATATTTGATATATATGTATAAAGAGTATTTGGCAAATAACCTACAATGGTTGATATGCCGTAAAGCCAAACAAAACCAAATCATATATATTGATGTATATTTGATCCATTATGAAGAGGATTTGGCATTAAATAATCTACAATGGTTGATTGGCCATAAAATCCAACCAAACTACATCATATATATTTGATATATATGTATAAAGAGTATTTGGCAAATAATCTACAATGGTTGAAATGCCATAAAACCCAACAAAACCAAATCATATATATTTGATATATCGGTATAAAGAGGATTTGGCATAAAATAACCAACAATGGTTGATTGGCCATAAAATCCAACCAGCCAATCAAAACAAATATTTCTGAGCGATTAAAATAATTTTTGTTATAAACTGATTCCAAACAAAGTTTTAATCTATGGGAAAAAAATTAGAAAGAAAAATTTATCTTGCTTTTCCAAAAAGAGGTTCACCTTTTTTTTTAATGAATGACAATCGTACAATCACAAAATCCATTACAGCTGTTCAAAAAGAATTTGAATTTTTAATCCAAACATAACATAAATAGAAATGCCATGAATTTGAGTAAAATTTCTCAAAATCTATAAGCAGTCAATAAATATTTAAAAAAACAAACTTTTTCTTTCGAAATACAAAATCTGTAAAGAAAGAAAATCACATTTTTTTTCTCTGACACATAAAATTTTTGGATCAGTATTATATTTGTACTTTTCATGTAAACTCACAATAACCTAGAGCTTGTCGTAAACATTTTATTTGCTTACAGTTCACTCCTTGCAACCCCGCACTCTAAAAAGCAGAAAATTTGCCAAAAATTTCTCTCCCAGTGTTATTGTCTCCCAAAAGAAGATTTTTCAGATTGAGGCAACTTTCTGATTGTAACAACGACGACATTATAAGAATTAGGTCATGTGGATATGTTAGCTGTTCTGACTTGCTCGGAGATGTTTAATTCCATTAGGATTAAGATAAACATTTATCCATAACTTTTGAAAAATTCCAAGGATTTGGAATTTTTTCTTTCTTTCTTTCTTTCTTTTCATACCACTCCCATATTGTTTTTCACTGATTTTCTCCCCAACTAGGAGAGAGAAAATTGGGTTTGTTTTGATGAAGAAAGAGAAAGATAATTTATTTGTTTATATTTATTTATTATGTTTCTTTTTTTCTTCCTTTTGTCAAAGTAAAAAGAAATATTTTGTAAAAACAAAAGATTGAAAATGGAAGATGAAATCAGGGGAAAAAGGGGAAAAAGTTGGGTTGTGGATAGGGTGAGGGAAGTGTTCTCAAAAAATAAGATGTGAACAATAGGTTGTCTGAAGTTTTGAGATTTACTTAGTTCAATACTCCATACATAATTCAGACAATAGTCTCTATTTTTTTTATTTTTCCGATGTTTTGAGATGTAGTATGTTCATTATATCATACATCATTTAGGCTATTGTCTTAATCGTTGTTGTTTTCTGAACTTATACTCACTAGTGTGATACCTTTTGAGAACACACAGATACTACCCTTTGATCCTATGCAGATTTACCGGTACATGTTGAACAGAGTTATCTTTATAGAAATATTTTTATAGATTTAAAAGAATAAAAATCATTTGTTAGAACTGCATGACTGTAGTCTAGTAGCCAAGCTTAAGGATAAAAGTTGGTAGATAGTTAAAAAGGGATTAATGTATAGATAATACACATTTACTACTATCATTTTCTGTGTGTATTAATCTGATAGATAAATAATATTTGATGCAAATTTGAACTGTCTGGAATTTAAAGAATTTTTTCCAAGGAAAAATTGGGAGAATTTACCAAATCTTGCATAACAGTCAATGCCATTTGACATCCTCAAAGAGAAATGCCATAATTTATGCAAATATTCACTTGTAACACCCAATCTATGACTTTGTAGGATTTTTTCCTTTTCCTTCATAATAGAATCAGCTTACAATTAACCTGATTATAATCTAATAATCACTGGACAGCACCGTAACTCTATACTGTCCAAATATAATTCTCTTCAGTCATAAAAATGCCGACCTTTTAAAAGGTTGCAGGAAAGCATATTTAGAAAAATGTTGACTGAACATTCTCAATAAAAGTTAGTCTGAAAAATAAGTCAGTCCTCAATCCTTGACAACTCAAAAAACAAATGCTAAAAATGAAATATAACAATACTACAATATATGCAAAAGGAAAGCAAGGACTGCAATTGACAGCTTATCAGTTATGCAGAAATCTGATCTCTCTGATAAAATAAAGAGGAATTCTCCCAAGCTGTAGCCATGTTAGTACCATTGTATGGTTGCACCACTTTAACAAAATACCTGGTGAAAAAGCTAGATAGAAACTACTCAAGGATTCTGCAAAATCACTGATATACAGCTACTTACCTCCCATCTCACAAACTATCTAAGTAAGCCAAATAAATATGCAGGACACTGCTGGTGAAGTAAAGATGAACTCATAAGCAACATTCTCTGATGTATTCCTAAATATGGAGGCAGAAACTGGGTGCCGTGGAGAGCAATAGCCAATAGGGAAAGATAGAGAGAGCATCATGGAAATCCATGACTTTTAACAATGAATATTTTGCAGATAATTTGTGTAAAATCTATGCTAGTAATATTAGATATAATAGTGCATGAATTTTTTGCATAAAACATTTTTCCATTTCAGATAAATATTTTTTTACAGTCAGCTGGGTCTATAGAATACCCCAACTGCAACTCTGAAAATGGGTAAAACCACCCCCAACAAGTGTCCTGGATATGGCACTAAACAATGTGATGGTGAGGTCCCAGTATTGCAGGAGCTTTGGGGAATGTGGAGTACCCCTTCATTGCCATTGCTCCCAAGTCCACTCTGGCCTGGAGTGGCAGTACCTGATAGAACTAAACTGCATACTTATGCTAAACTGAATTACTTGAAATAGATCAGTTTTGATTTTTAAACTGAGTACTTATGCAAAACTAAATTGTTTGGAATAGAACTGTTTTAGACATTGAATCTGTACTTACACTAAACTGAATTGTTTGAAATAGAACTGTTTTGACATTTAACTGTGTGTGGATAAAAACTCTACTTGTACTAAACTGAATTGTTTAAATTAGAACTGTTTGACTTAAGTGAATAACTTGAAAGTGAAATCATTCTGACAACTAAACTCTGTACTAATGCTGAACTGAATTGTTTGAAATAGAACTGATTATTTGTATAAAAATCGATTTGGCATCAAATAACCTACAAAGGTTAATATGCCATAAAAACCCAACCAACCAACTGATGAATATTTCTTTCATCTTATTTCTCTTGCTTTTTGTTACACTAGTTGTATGAAACATGGCATTAAGCAAATTTCTTTCATGAAGCATAATTATTATTCATTTTTAACAATTTTTTTATGTTATTTCTCTTAGTTTTACACCTTGTGATAACATTCTTATTTTGCGTGAATTTCTTAGATGAAGAATTGTCAATTATTTTCATTTTTTACAACTATTTCATTTCACTCAATATTTCTCTTGTTTTCGCACCTCTGATTAATCTTAATTTGTGCTAATTTCTTAGATGGAGCATTTTTAACTCGTGTTCATTTTTTATTTAGTTTGTTTATTTTTTTTTTGCTTAATATCATATCAACCTTCATGGGTTATTTAATGTCAAAGCCATTCTTGTTGAAGAAGAGTAGAGATAATATCTAACCCATAGCTGGGAGGATAAAGGAGTTCTGCCTTTACCAACAGTATTTTTGGTTTAGTTTGGTTTTATGGCATATCAACCATTGTTGGTTATTTAATGCCAAATCCTCTTTATACATATATATTAAATATAGGATTTGTAAACACAATTTTTATAGATACACACAGTTAAGGGATCAAACAGTTTTATTTCCAACAATTCAATTTAGTAAAAGTCAACACAGATGGTTCCAAGAATTACTGTGTATCACAAACAATTCAATTAAACAACAGACATATCTTTATGGACAGTTAGATAATTAAGCAGTTCTATTTCAAGCAATTCACTTAAGCATAAGCCATTTTTTGCTCTTAACTTAAATGCCAAACATTCCTATTTGACACCTAGATGGGACACTATAGTGCTACCACTCTGGGTCAGAGTGGACTTGGGAGCAATGACAGTGAAGGGGTACTCTGCATTCCCCAAAGCTCCAGCATTGCTTGAACCTTATTATTAGTCATAACTAGGATACTCATTGGGGGTGGGGTCCTACCCCCTCTGCAGGGATGCAGTTAGTGTACTCTACAGCCTCAGCCAATTAGGCTGTCAAGGATATTAGTCTGAAAAGGAATGTAATAGGGTACTGAATGTTTAAACTCTATTACTACAATGTTCCAGTCTAGCACATTAACCATGATACCATGACAATTCCCTCCATTCATCTTTGACTAGATTATAGACATTTTGATGAAGATGTATAAATATATATATATATATATATATATATATATATACATATACATGTGTATATATATACACATCACAAATGTTGATTTTCCATTAAACAAATAAAGTCAACTAAACCTATGTACATATGCTCAAGCTGAAATGCATAGATACGCATGTATTTCCACTAGAAATGATAAAATCCTGGTCTGCTTGGTCTTGAATAAAATCAACATTTTTATATAAAATAATTGGCAGGGTGAGTCCATTATTTATTGAAGATACTGTATGTAAATAGTTGTTTCTGTCTGAATGTTTTGACCCACATTATTCATTTTAAACTAGTATCTTAGTTGTCATAGTTACATTTCGGCAATTGTGCCCACTGGCCTTCTTCAGGTGTCTGTCATATTCAGTGACCTTCTCTAAATCCACAGGGATAGATTTTTCTTATTTCATTGTCCTTGCTGCAGGGATATCCTGTATATATTAATTCTTCTTACGATATGAGATGAGATATCTTTTAGCATGGACAGAGGAATGAGTACACTCTCCCCCCTCGGAATTAATATGAGATTCAGCCTGAAATTTTCCGAGGAACATTCAGTACAATAGACACCTGAAAATGCTGGAAGGTATGACATCCAAAATATTGTGACTATAAGAACTACTAGTGCAATTTGATTAAAGTATTATCAATATGGTGCTTATACACATACACACACACACACACACACACACACACACACACACACACACATATATATATATATATATATATATATATATATATATATATATATATATACATATATATCATGTGTGTACATGTATGAATGAAAGAATTGAAATATCCCAACTGGTTTCTGCCTCAGGTAATCATCAGAAGAGATATTAATTTTAACACCTTATTTCAAGATTAAGTTATCAGGTTTATGATTGTATTTAAAATGAGTGTTCCTGTTTATGACAAACAATTTTCATAACATTTCATTTGATAATGAGACTATTATTGTTTTCAACAATTTTCAAATTATGTATATATATATATATATATATATATATATATATATATATATATATATATATATAGTATTGTGAATATAATTTGATATATCAATAAGAGTGATCAATATCATTGGCAAACTATATTTCTATATTTAAGTGAGGATAGTGAAGACATAGAGTTAACAGTCCTCAGTAACAGTCAGTTTCTTACATTCATTGAACCATGGTCTACACTATCCTAACTTATATATATATAATATATATATATATATATATATATATATATATATATATAATATAATATATATGTATATATATATATATATATATATATATATATATATATATATATATATATAATATACAAATAA
>CAUZXS010002024.1:72500-137330 GCA_963585895.1 Sepioteuthis lessoniana
TATATATATATATGTATATGTATATGTATATATATATATATATTTGAAATCTTCAGTAATCTACAAGTAGATAAAAGGGTAAATATAAAAAGAATAAAGACAGCCTATTCCATTACAGTAGATTTTAATATATATATATATATATATATATATATATATATATATATATATATATATATACGTATTTATATAAAATCTTCAAGTAGCCTATACCATTACTGGAGATTTTAAATATATATATATATATATATATATATATATATATATATATATATATATTCCCTAATGGCTTGGCTATGTTTAATTTTTTTTAAGTTTACTTCTTTATCTACCAGTAACAAATTAAAAAAAAGAAAGAATTAAAGATAGCCTATTCCATTACAGAAAATTTATATGATTTAATTTTTTTTTCTGTATCTACCCTTTTATCTACTAGTTGTAAATGCATAGCAAATGATTTACTATAGAAATGCAAAGTAAAACAGGTATAAAGAGAATGTCAGTGTTCTGGAACTAATACAATTATTACTGAGAGAATGGTGCTATTTTATGAATGTATTGACCCAACCCCTCCATCACAGGTTGGATGCAACACAAAGTCATTTTTTAATGGAGTACTTCTCGTTTGAATTCAGGGTTTTCCTTCTCCCAGACTGGTTGCCTTAGTGAGGCAACCAGTCAGCCATACGAGTTGGTAGAAAAAGAGATGTAATTTACTTTGCTTTTTTTTGCTTAGATGTGGCTGGAGGCCGAATGAATGGGGCACCCAGTGTGACTCAAACTTACTCGTGAAAGTTTGCTAGTCTGGTAAGGCAATAAGTCTGCCCTACTAGTCGGGAGAAAAGGAGATGTAATTTACTAAGCTTTTTTTGCTTAGATGTGGCTGGAGGCCGAAGGAATGCGGCACCCAATGAGACTCAAACTTAATCCTGAAGGTTTACTAGTCTGGTAAGGCAATTAGTCTGCTGTACTAGTTGGGAGAAAAAGAGATGGATTCATGCCTTTCCCAAGGGCATTAACATGAAGTGAAATGCTAACTCGTTCATTCAGGATTTGAACTAAGGTCACCAACTTCATTTCTTACAATGACAACTAACACTAATGGCACCGGCAATATTATATCTATAATGTAAATACACTGATAAAGCTTTTAGGAATTGTAGTAAGCAAGTTTGTACTTCAGTCATGCTATTATGTTCACTTTCGGACAAATACCCTTGGGATAGGTATGAACCCCCTTATCCTCCCAGCTATGGGTTAAATAGTACCACTACTGTTCTTCTAGGAGAATGGCATTGGCATTAAATAACCCACAAAGGTTGATATACCATTAAACAAAGTAACCAAAGCTTTTAGGTGCATTGTTATTAGGATCATGAAAATAGGGATTGTTAATGGTCAGGAATAAATGAAAGTTTCATTTCTTGATGCTCTTTTGCTGAAGATGACTATCCATCTCAGGAATCATGACTGACTAAATGTTTTTAAAAATGCCAAAAAATACCAATAAATATTTAGGCTTCTTCTTCTTCTTCTTCTTCTTCTTCTTCTTCTTCTTCTTCTTCTTCTTCTTCTTCACTGTCAGGAGTGTTGGAGTACTGGTCACCTCTGATCGTAAGTAGGTCTCATCAAGTGTACATGACTAAAATAGCCAGGGAATGAATTCATGTTCAGTGCTGAAAACTACAAGCAAAAGAAATTTTGAGCCAAAAGAGAAAAAAAACATTTGATGAAAACAAAATAAAAAATTTATAAAAAGCAGAGAGCCAATCAACGAGCTTCCTTAAATCAAACCCTGTAAAGGAATTCTGGGAAGAATACCAAAGAGTTTAATTTTCTTGCCTTGACTCATATTACAAAATTCATCTATGAAACATTTGACTGAAATTAGATGGGCGAGAGCTTCAAGAATTTTTCTTTTTTCTAGATTTCATTGAGAGATTTTCAACTTTTAATATTATTGCTTGGATTCAGTCAATCAAATAAGCAATTTTCTTATCAACTGGTAGGAGAAAATTCTAGAAAACCTCTTTCTGCTAAAATCAATAGCTTATATACCCATGTGTATATATACATACATACATATATATATACATATATATATATATATATATATATATATATATATATATATATATATATATATATATATAAAAAGTTGGCAACCATAGTCGAGGGCAACCACCAGGCTCCCTTTTCAATAGCTACTACACTGAGGTGTAGGGGAGGGCGCTACTCCTTTCCCTGGATTGCTCCACTTTACCCTCAATACATACCTTATATTTCTGAGTGTTAAGCAAGAAGGTATCAAGTACCATTTTTAAAGTCTTTGGTATGATGTGACCTGGGATTGAACCCAGGTCTTCCAGATCATTAGCAAACACTCTACCCACAAGGCCAATGAACTGGCATATATATATACATATATATATATAAGGTATTCATATGTATATGAGCTGGTAGACATATATATATATATATGTATATATATATATATAAGGTATTCATATATATATATATATATATATATATATATATATATAAGCCATATTTATATATATATATTTATATATATATATGAATATATATAGTCATTCATGATGTGAAAGTATATTTAACACACACACACACATACACACACTTATAATGTGTTATCTCACCTCTTCATGTTGACTTTATCTGCAAAAGTTTCATGTATTTGAAAAAACACAATTTTCAGATGAAACACATGACTATAAAGCCAATATGAGGAGGTAAGATACTTTATTTAATGTTTTTGTCCTACTCTACCAGCCAATAATTGCACACTTTTCTGACTTAAGAAAAATGTTGAATAAAACATTTGTTCAATCACCTAGTAATAATTATATAAAGTAATACCATATTGTGGTAGTTGTTGATGTCCATTATGGTTTTTGTTGCCATTGATGTTATTAATATTCATAATGAAAATGATTTGACGATTAGTTTATAGCATTAATAGGTTTGACGATAATCTTGAGGATATATAATATTATGTTGTATTTGTTTATAATTTTAGATAATAGTCTTAACAGTAACTGGTATAATTTTCATTTTTACTTTTAATGAGATCAATCATATTGAATATCAAATAGATATCAGTAAGACAATTTTCTTAGTTTTTTTGATAAAATAGTATTAATATACAATATAAAAGTCAACAACCTTAGTTGAGGTTGACCCAAAGCCTCCCTTTTCAATAGCTACTACACCGAGGTGTAGGGAAGGGTGCCACTTCATTCCCTGGATTGCTCCCCCACCCTTGATCCTTACCTGATAATGCTGAGTGTTAAGCAAGGTGGCATCAAGTACCATTTTTTGAGTCATTGGAATAACTTGACCTGAAATTGAACACCGGTCTCGCAGACCATTGACGAACACTACTCATTAGGCCCAGTAATATACAATACAATATTTTATAATATAATTTTGTTAAGAGATTATTAATACCCAAGTAAGTAGTTTATAGTAGATAATTTTCTCTCCCCAAATCCAAAAAGGTAATGATAAATATGTCTTTAAGTAACTAGATACATCTTATGTACATTCATATATACAAGGAGACAAAGAAAGGTAATGCTAAACATATATATATATATATATATATATATATATATATAGTGTGTGAGTGTGTGTGTGTGTGTGTGACTTTGCCATATTAATATGTTGTATTTTGGCCTTCAACCCGGCCAAAAATGCCATTCCAAGGTGATGCACTGGAAGGAGGTGACACATTCTAATGGCAGTCATGAGAGGAAATCATGTGGGCGTAAATTGGCTAACAAAATGGGACAAGCTAAAAAATCCCATGATACTCTCATAGACTGACACACTGGAAGAGAGTGACCTCTGAACTGCATGACAGTTATTTCCACTTGACGACAATCCAACATGCGATTCCAAAGATCGAGTAGGCAACTGAGTGGGTGTTGAACCATTATATAACTCAGTCAAAACAGAAGTCAAGACAGTTCCAGTTGGAGTTCGGACGGATTTATAGACGAGATGTGGTAAGGAAAGCCACACCAGGCCGAAGGGGCTCAGGGCCCCCGATTGAGTTGAGGTGCAGAGAAGTTGCTGATAAGATGTAGCAGATCTGGGCCTCGTTGAGCAGCCCTGGAGAACGAGAAAGACACAACGTTGATGGCCATAAGAGTGGGGGTCAAAATATTGCAGTTTCTGTTCGGTCTCCAGCTCCCTCTCACACGCAAACCTTGAATAACCTTTTCGAACCCTTGCTATAAAGTGAGAGGTACATATTTTGTTAAAGAAGTCTTCCTGCGTCTTTATCATTGCGTCGGTATATATCCAGTATATATATGTATATTTCTGCATGAATCAGCAGATGACAATATAACAAATAGACCAACACTACTCATTAGGCCCAGTAATATACAATACAATATTTTATAATATAATTTTGTAAAGAGATTATTAATACCCATGTAAGTAGTTTATAGTAGATAATTTTCTCTCCCCAAATCCATTTGTTCCTTTATTCTATATTTTTTTATTTATCTCTTTGATTTGTGTTTAAAAGTTTGCTATTACATAAAAAAAGAAGTGGAAAGAAAAGAGAAGTCAAAAATTGATACATCTTGATAGAGGAATTGAATATCATTAGTCAGCCAGACAGGAAAAACAAAGGATCTGGTCTTTATATATAAAAAAATATAAAAAATAAATAAATAAATAAAATTTGGATTAGGGAGAAAGGGTGGCTGAAATTTTGTGAGTTTTTCTAAATCATCATTAGAAATTTCTTATTTCTTTGTCTGAAGATGCAGATCAAATATTTTTTTTTTTAAATATAGGGTCTGCTGAAATAAATATTATTAAAAAAAATATGAATTATTTTCAAAGGTTTTTCTTTTATATGTTATACATATATGAAGAGTAAATAAATATATAAATATAAATATATATATATATATATATATATGTGTGTGTGTGTGTGTGTGTGTGTCTGTATGAGGAGAAAAACTGAAAAACAAAGTAATACAAAGTGATGAATTTATTGTGAAAGGAGGTTGATGTTCTAATGTTTCAGTTTGAATAAACCATCCTCAGGACTTTAAAAGAGATGATACCAAGTATTAATAGACCAATGATAGATGTTTAATAAATACAAAAACAAGAGAGGAAATTATATCTACAAAGAAAAAATATACATATATTATTTCCTCTCTTGTTTTTGTATTCTATTAAACATCCATCGTTGATTTATCAACACTTGTTATCATCATTGTTAAAGTCCTGAGGATGGTTTATTAAAACCAAAACGTTATAGTGTCGATTTCCTTTCACAATAAATTCATCACTTTAGATTTCTTTGGTTTTCAATTTTTCTCCATATTGTCAGATTCTTTTGCATTATTTACTTTCATACTTCCATATATATATATATATATATATATAAGTAAAAAGTAAAGTTGGCTGGGAACTACTCAGTTCCCTGGATTGCTCCACTTTACACTTGATCCATTGATCTATACCTTATAATGCTGAGTGTTAAGCTAGGAGGCATCAAGTACCATTTTTGGAGTCTTTGGTATGACTTGACCTGAGATTGAACGCAGGTCTCCTGGGCCATTGACGAACACTCTCACCATCATGCCAATGTCTGGTATTATATATATATATTTAAGCAAAAGAAAGAGAGAAAAAGGTTATGATAAATATGTCTATAAGTAACAAGATACATTTTATGTACATTCATATACACAAGGAGACAAAGAAAGGTAATGCTAAACATATATATATATATATATATATATATATATATATATATATATATATTGTGTGTGTGTGTGTGTGACTTTGCCATAAATACAAGTAATTTGATTGTTGGCATTGCAGTTGTAGTGTGCGAGGAATGAAAGTCCAACAAAGGAATGAGAGGTGTGGAGGGTTAGGGGAATCAATTAACGCCCAAACACCAATTTTTGGACACCAAAAATTTCCTTAATTGATTATTTCTTATCTCTCAACCTGTGCAGACACTTTCTTTGCTCGTTTTGGTTTTTTTGCGGTTTTTGTTTTATTTTTTGCTTAAATACAGCACACACCTCTGTTTTCTCTTGCCCATCATCAATTATTTATTCAAGAACTCTCCTCATATGAGCTAATCAAAACGACTTTCCAAACTTACATTTATCGATTTCTTCATTATTCCTTTCATAGCCTTTATCTTAATCTAATTTTGTCTCTTCCGTCTTCTCTCTCTCTCTCACTCTCGCTCTCTCTCTTTCCCTCCCTCTCTCTCTCTCTTGCACACACATACACATACACACAATATATATATATATATATATATAAATATATATATTTTCCAAAGATTTTTATTGTTTAAACTCTAAAAATAATCTGCCCTGTCAGTGGAGCGTAAAATATACTGACTAGATCCCTTGCAGAGGAGTAAGACCTCCTCAAAAGGGGTTTCCTCGGTATGACACTAAACTGCATCTGATGATGAGGCTCCAGTTTTCGATATCTGGGTAGTGTTGAGTATCCCTTCGTTACTATTACTCTCGGGTTCCCTCAGACTCGGAGCAGTAGTATCTGATAGGATCCTATTGATAGGTTAAATAAATTTGTTTAAATTATCAGTATTTAATAGGATCATGTACAAAAAAATTCCTACGAAACCTCTACAAATAAAATGTTGATATAAATGTACAATGTGATTCCCTAACCTCTAGGTATGAAATAACCTTAAACAGATTGATATGCCATTAAAATCAAGCTGTCAAATGAAGAAAGTCAGAGCATCAAAAGTGGAATTCATCATCTTTAAGGTATGCTGACTCAATGGATTCCTTTGATTCTCTCTTAACATCTGTCCCTATTGATCCTTTCTCTTGGCAAGTCTTTTATTGTCCACTCAGAGCTGATGAATAAATTTTTTCGCTAATAGGCCTACACTGGTGTGTCCATGTGTAGGAGTCCAAAGAAGAATGTTGCTTATGTGTCCATCCTTGCTTCTCTGAAAGTGTACAGAATCTCTTTCTCATGTTACTTCAATGGTTTGTGAGATGAGAGGTAAGTGGCCATACAGCTGCTGTTTTGTTGGATGCTGCTTCTAGAATTTATTTAAAACACCAATCATCATCATTGTAGAGTTTCCACTTAACTTTTTCACCAAGTGGTTGATTAAAGTCCAAGCGGTGCAACCATACAATAGTACTGACACAGCTACAGCTTGGGAGGATTTCCGTTTTTTTTATGTTTAATTTATTTAATTGACTTGCTTCACTTCTACTTTTTATAATTCTATTCTTTTCTTTTTTGACACTAAGCTGTATCTGCTGGTGAGGCTCAGGTTCTGGAGTTTTGGGAATATGGATAAACCCTTTATTACCATTACTCCTAGGTTCACTTTTATCTGGAGTAGTAGTATCTGTTAGGGTCCTATCTATGTGTCAAATAAAACTGTTCAATCATTTACTGAGGATTATTATTATTATTGGTTTTTTGAAACCATACAGCTGTGTGCAAATTGTTCAGATTAGATAGGAATACTTGATAAATAGAGGGGATGTTCTTGTGGTGTAATGGTTAAAGCACTAGACTGCAGAAATGTAGTATACGATTTCAAACTCTCGTAACACTATTATGTTCACTTTCAGACAAATACCCTTGGGAAAGGTATGAAACCCTTATCCTCCCATAATTTATAGAATCATTACTGTCTTTCTAAAAAAAAGATGGATTTGGCATTAAATAACCCAAGAAAGTTGATATGCCATTAAATAACAAACACAAACAAAATAGATAAATAAAATTATTAGTATTGGACAGCAATACTTGAAACCATTTAACTGTTTGCAACCAAATGATTAATATTAAATGGGATCATTTGAATAGCAATACTTGAAGCTATTCAACAGTACGCATTCTTCTACCAGGATGGATTTGGTATCAAATATCCAATGAAGGTTGATATGCCATTTAAAAACAGCAGCTGGAAGCAGCTGTGTCTCAAATTAGGCAAAGCTTAGTAAATAATAGCAACCACCAGATGCTATGGTACTGATGGGTACAAAAATTACTCATGTTCTATCAGTATCCCCCTTCAAAGGTGCCTCTGGTAATAAACCCAGCTCTTACTCCATTTAGGCAAGGGAACAGATGATGTTGGCAAGAAAAAAAACTTGTAACAATACTCACAGGGCTATTAGCATATAATTAGCTCAAAATATTGGGCTTATGGCTGATTGATTGATTGATTGATTTTAAAGTCATATCAACTTGTTAAGAGTTATTTTATGCCTAAATGTTAGGGAATCATGTTCATGTTTACATTTTTTGTAGAAGTCATTTCTTAAGAATATGTTTTTGCACATGGTCCAATCAAATGCAAATAATTTTTAAACAAATCTATTTGATCCATAGATGGGACATGAACAGGTACTACCACTCTGGGTCAAAGTGGACATGGGAGTAATGGCTGTGAATAAGTAGTCCACGCTCTCCAGAACTGGAACCTCACAATTGGATGCAGTTTTGTGTCATAGTCAGGACACTTTTTTTGGGAGAGGGATTACTCCTCTCTAGGTGATACAGTCAGTGTTTTCTATGCCAGATAAACAGGGCCAGGTTTACGGGTTCAAAAGACTTGTAGAATTGTAGAATAATAACCAGGGCTAATCTCATAATTTCTTGCAATATTTATATCTGAACATCGCGTAAGCCATATATCTGTGCCCGTGGTGTAATGGTTATCACCGTAGGAAATGGACATGGCGACACGAGTTCAAATCCTGGACCAGACTGATTGCATTCCACATAGTACTAATACCCTTGGGGTAGGTATGAATCCAATTATTCTCCCTCCAGCTATGGGCAAATAGTAGGGCAGACTAAGTTCTTCAGCATTGTTGAGGCAACTAGTCTAGGAGAAGTACAACTCTGAATTCAAACCTGTTAAACTCCGCTTAAAAATTGACCCTGTGTCATATCCTGCCCAAGCGGAGTGGTTGGTAAATATGATATATCTGTGCACAAATTATTTGTATTTGATGACTTTGGCATTGAATAACCCATGAAGGTTGATATGCTATTGTACCAAAGAAACCAAAGAATTAGCCTAAATCAGAATAATTCTCAACATCAAGAAGCCCAACACCATCTCACAATTTGTTTCTTTATCAGTAAATTAGAGCATTTCTTTGCTTGTAAAATCCATAAAATTTTTGTGCACCGACATTTTTTTCAAATGATTTTCTATCTTTTTGCAATGATCGAATTTTTTCATGATAAGCAGTCATATCTTTTAAATGATCTTATATAATGCTCCAAGTGGTTGACCTTGTGCTTGACTTGAAAGAGAATAAATGTTTTTGTCAAAGATTAAAGTTAACTTTTCATCTTGTTAAGGTCAGAGGAGTTGACCAGTCAAGTTTGGACATGTTTTCTGGCCAAATAAAGACTGGGTGTCAGGTGCAATGACTGTCCAGCATAATATAATTTTTAGACTGGCCAAACTGCCCAAAGTGGTTTCTGTGGTCACTCAGAATTGAAAGCTAGTCGAAAGTTAGTTATACATGAATACACACAGCTTAGTTGAAAGAAAGAGAACCCACTTTTTCTTTTTGGTTTGTTACTCTTTCCTTTTCTCTTACCCTATCTCTCTCTATCTCTCTCTCTCTCTCTTGCTCTCTCTCACAAACACTCTCTTTCTTTTTTCTTTGTCTTTCTATCACACCTCCATTTCTTTGCTTCTTTCTTTTCATCTCTTTTCCTATATTTCACTATTTTTCTCTCTTGCCCTTTCCCTCTTTTCTTTTTGTCCTGCTCTCTTTCTTTCTCTTTTTATCAGTCTCTTTCTCTCTTTCTGTGTATGTGAGTCTTTCTTTTTCTTTTTCTATTTCTTTGTTTCTCTTTTTCTCATCTCTCTTTCTGTCTCTCCCTCTCTGTTTCTTTTTATCTTCCTATGTGTTCCTCTTTCATTCTATTTCTTCCCTTCTCTGTTTTTATATCACTTTCTTTCTCTCTCTTATTTCTGCTCTCTCTCTCTCTCTCTCTCTCTCTCTCTCTCTTTCTCTCTCTCTCTTCTTGCTTTCTCTGTCTTTCATTCTCTTTTCCTGTCTCGGTCAACTTCTCTCTAGTTTTCTATTTCCTCTCTCCATTTCTGTCTTTTCTTTCCTTGTCTTTCTTTTTGCTCTCTCTCTCCCCATATATATATATATATATATATATATATTGCATGCAACAAATAGGATGATTGTCCTTACTTGATACAAAATAGGAAAGTGAATTATTGCCTAAGAAGAACAGTATTGCAAATCACTCGTAGCCCAGTTGACAAGACGAGATGATATTTATGCCTTTCAAACCAATTCATTTGCCTGCAAATACCCCAAATGTTATTTTTTCTTTTTAAACTTTTCTTTTCTATTTTAGTGGAAATTTGTGTCCTTCCGTCTTTGAGCCAAACCAAAGGACTTATGGTTTTATCATTAGTCTTTTCAATATTTTGACTTCTACCATCTCACCAAAATTCTACAGAAAATAGCTTCATTTGCTTTTCAATAGTTGGTGGTGGAGTGTGGTGCTTGAGACACTGGAGGGCTTTTGTATATACAGTCAGTTAACTGTTTAATCTCTGGACATTTGCTATTGAGGTCCATGCAATGGTCAGTTTGACACATTCAGGCCAAACAGCAACCTATTATGGTCACCGGCAGTTATGTCAGGGCATGGGTATCTGTTTTCGTTAAGAACGAGACAATTGAACTCTGACTGTCTCATAAAAACATGATAAATGGCATGTCAGAAATCAAATGGAAATTTGCATTCAACCTGTCCCCTTTTTCTGCTTATCGTTAATCGGTCAATATTAAACAGTCCCTTTTCTAGAAAAGTCTTTTACATAGTAGAGGATTTTGCAATTATTTATTCACTCCTTTCTCTAGCTCATTTGACATTGTCCATTCCTCTTGAATAATACAAATTTTACAAGCTTTAAAATGTATAACTCCACAGTCATGGTGAAGAAAAATATAAAATAAGTATGATTGGATACTGAAAAGTTCTCAATCCAACCAAGACAAAAAAGACTTAAATTCATGAAGCATGCTATTCAGTATGATCATTCTGCTCATAAAAACAGTTACCATCTGTTTTCAAAGTTGCTCTAACCCTTTGAAGCATGGTCTAATAGTGACTGGCAAAAGACCATACAGAAATCTGATCACACTGATAAAATAAAATGGGAATTATTCCAGGTCGTAGGCATGTCAGTACTACTGAATTGTTGCACTACTTGGATTTAAACAAAACAAAGAAGTTAGATAGGAACTAGGCAAAGATGCTACACATATTTTATCATTGATATACTGAGCACTCATTTTATATATATATATATATATATATATATATATATATATATATATATATATATATATCTGGATAGCATAGACAAAGATTCAACAATGCTTGGTAACTCTCAGTTTCTTGCTAATGAGATCATCAGACCAAATACTCTATATTGCTCTATCACTGATATTGAGCTCTCTTTATTTATAAATATAGCAAATTGAATTATTAATATATATATATATATATATATATATATATATATATATATATATATATCCAGCAATGGGTTACATAGCACTGCCACGGTTCTTCTAAAAGGATGATGTTGGTATTAAATAATCCACAAAGGTTGATATGCCATTAAACAAAGAAACCAAACCAAACATATATGAAAATGTATAAATATGAAAAAAAAACAGGTTTCATAGAAGGATTTTATTCATTGTTTGAATATTTTCATACGATCAGATTTACTTTCAGGTTATATGTATATATATATATATATGGGGGGGGCTATATATTGCTTAATATAATTTTTACATACAAATTAAACCATTGGTAAAATGTAGGGTAAACTGGATTTTTTAATCTTTGTAAGACTAGGAGAAAAAATTTCTGAATTTTTACCAGTTGTACTCTGAATAAAAATTGACCTTGCGTCTTATCCTACTTGTAGAAGAGGGGTTGGGTAAATACAGAATAATTAACCCATGGAATTTCTAGAGGCTCAGCTAATACCAGTGATTAGAATCACAAGTGATATCATGATTATGATAACAATATATGTTCCGTTTCTTTAGCATTTAAGTTGAGAATCAAATAATTTGAAAGCTATTTCCCTTCCCATATTTCATGCCATCAAAATTCCCTCAAATTCTTTGCAGAATTTCAAGAAGGTGTGAAGCCCTTACTAATTTTTCTTGGAGATTAAATGAATTCTCTCCTTTTTGAAACTCTCCTTTTCAAAAAAGAAATAAAAATAAAACTGAACAAAAATCTGATTTGAAAAAGACACGCAAAGATGAAAAAAAGAAAAAAAAATTATTTTTAAAGAAATACAATCCTTCAAAAATGTTAACAACTTCACACGTTTTTAAATTAAAACAAAAATCATTCTTAAAGAAACTCAGCATTCGAAGTGCCATTTTCTTCCTGTGCATCGTCAAGTGTCGATATCATAAGAGAATTAATATTTTTCACTCCAGACCATTCCGTCAATATTCCCCTCCACCCAACCACCGTTTTCTTTTAAGTTTTTGAACCATTTCTCTAGGAGCATTATGGAAACTGGTTCCTCTCCTACTTCTAATTCGAAAAAGTCCTTGGAGATTTTGATCACTTCCTTTCAGAGGTGAAGAACTATTCACCATGACGCTAATGTTACTGTTTCCATTAGACAAACATAAACAAGTTCTTGGATAGAAGGAAGATCCTATTCTTTTATTTTAGCATTCTTTCCTTCTCCAATGTTTTTTTTCTTTCTCTTTCTCTAAGTCTTCTATTCTCTATTTTTCTTCTTTTTTATCTCTCCTCCTCTCTACATACCATTCTTTCCTTCTCCAATGTTTTTTCCTCTCTCTTTCTATTCGTCTTCTAGTCTTAATTTCTTCTTTTTCTATTCCTCTTCTCTTTTTTCTACTCCCTCTCTTATGTCAGTTTTTGCTTTCTCCCTTTTTTTTTTATTTTCCTCTGGTTTCTACTTTTTACCTTCTTCTTCACTTTTCAGATTTCTCTCTCATTTTCCTATTCTCTTCCCCCCTCTTCCACTCTTTTGTCTATTTTTGTTTTTTACCTGGCTCTTATTTTCTTTTGAACTCTTTTCCTCTCCCGACCCTGTTCTTCTCTTTTTAGGTTTCTTACTCCCTTTCTTTTGCTTCTTACTTTCTTTCTCTTCTCCTTTTCTTTCACTTTCTCTCTACTTGCCATTCTTTCCTTCTCCAATGTTTTTTCTCTTTCTGTAAGTCTTCTTTTTTTGTGTGTGTCTCTCTCTCTCTCTCTCTCTCTCTCTCTCTCTCTCTCTCTCTCTCTCTCTCTCTCCTATTAGGTTGTATTTTTTTGAAGCCTTAAAGATTATTTCTAGTTTTTCTTTCCAGTCCACTTTTTCTTCATTAATTCCATTGATCTCTTTTTCTTTCTTTCTTTCTTTCTTAGCCTCTTTCTATCTCTCTCTCTCTCTCTCTCTCTCTCTCTCTCTCTCTCTCTCTCTTGTACTCATGTTCGCATTTGTTTTATTATTTGCTCTTTCTCCTCCCTATCTCTTTCTCTCCGTAAAATCTTCTCTTCAATAACACACTCTAATCCTCATGCTTTTTTCATCTTCCGTCTCAAGTTCTCGTCGCCTTCTTTATTTCTTCCTTCTCTCTCTACCTCGCTCTCTCACACTCTCTCATACAGACACTTTTTTTCCTTGTCTCTTTCACTAACTTTCTCCATTTCCTAATCTTTTTGCCTTTCTCTCTTCATTTTCTTTCCTTCTTCCTCTCCAAATTTCAACTCCTATCCACTCAACAGATATTCAGGAAAATGAAGAATAAAAATCACTGGTAATTAAATGTTTCTGCTGTTTAGATCATAAAAAGCAGGGAAAATAGAATTAAAAGAAATCTGGGGTGGGGGTAAAAAATCTAAGGCATTTAACCACCTGCTGTCAGAGATCACATGCAGAGAAGAGGAATAAGGAGGAAGGAGGAGAAGGGAAACAGGAAGGAGGAGGAGGGGAAGAAGGAGGAAAAAAGAGAGTAAAAAGAGGGAAGGCATCCCATGTGAAGAAGAAGGAGAAGTAGAAAAACAGGAGAGTGTAAGAAAGAGAAAAGAAGATTCTATGAGAGAAAGAAGGAGGAGAAAGAGAGAGCAAGAAAAATAAAGAGAGAAGAAGAAGAAGAAGAAGAAGAAGAAGAAGAAGAAGAAGAAGAAGAAGAAGAAGAAGAAGAAGAAGAAGAAGGGGAAAAGTGATAGAGATCCCATGTGGCTATGAAAATTGGGTTAAAATGAATCTGCAGAAAAATTAAGGAAAAAATGAACAGAAATTTTTTTTTTTAAAATAGGAGATTTAGAGACTGAAAAGAAAGAAGAAAAGAAAAAAAAGAAGAAAGGTGATTGAGAGAAGAGTCAGAAAAGAGGAAGCAGAAAGAAGAAGTCAAAGAGAAAGAAGGAGGAAAATGTCCAAGTACTGAATCAGGAGAAGAAGAAACAGGGAAGAAGGAAAAGATAAAGAAGTTAAAAGAAATTTGAAAGATATGTCAATTTTTTAATTTCCAAAAAAGAAATTTAATAAAGAGAGGGAATGGAAAGCAAAGAATGAAAAGAAAAAATAATATATCTGTTTAAAGAATAAGGTAATTTCTCTTTTAGTCTGCGGAGAATTCCTTTAATTATTGGAATTAGCTATTGACTGATGCTCTGGCAGATCTTTAGGTGGGTAAATGGGTGTGGTTGAAAGGGAAGAGAGGTAGTGGCCGCCCCAGTAGGGGTTCTGTTTGTGGCAAGAGTTGATAGGTTGTTGTTTCAAAGAGTTAAAAACACCTGTAGAAAAATCTCAGCAAATAGTGTCAAGGTTCGTGCATATTAAGGAATAAACCAAAGAAAAAAAAACAATATGGGAAACATGGTTTAGATGGGGCTTTTCTTTGAATGAAGGAAAATAAAGAATAAACATCAGATTTTGTGACTTTTTTGCATGGGAGAGAGCTTAATTTTATTTGTCCTTTTTTGTGGTAGATTTTTGGGATTAAACTGAATATTTTGCAAATGAATTAAAGCAAAACAAAAAAAATCCCAAAACCCCCAACTCAATGCGATATTTAGATAAAAATAAAACAATATACTGTGTTTGTACAGAATAGCTCACCCCAATGAAAATTCACGTTAATTTTTTTTTGATATACAAAAAATTACATACTAATCTAATTCTTACATTCACCATCCAAATAAGAGTAAGTTTCAGTGATTTGTTTCATTTTTTACAGAACAGTTAAATCCCAAAAGTACGTCTTCAAATAGCTACAATTTGTCCATAAGATTATTAAGTATACCCCTATCCACTAACATGTTGAGTTATGGCTAATAGCATATTTGTAGTTTTTGAGACTTTTCTTTGCAAGGGACGAATTGAATGATACATGTATCATGCTAAACAAGACCCTAATTTTGTGTCCATCAAATGAACTAAATTATATCTTTCGTCAGTGCTTGTCAAAAATAGCTTGTCAATTTAACATATATAAATATGTCAAACCAATATATACACACACACATGCATGCACACACACACACACACACACACACACACACACACACACACACACACACACACACACACAATCTCTACACAAGCAGGATGTGATGCAAGAACAATTTTTAAGTAGAGTTAGGCAGGTTTGAATTCAGAGTTTTCACAAGGTTGAAGAGCCGGTCTGCCCTACTATTTACCTATCGTTAGAGAGAGAATACCAGCTCATTGGCCTAGTGGGTAGAGTGTTCACCAATGGTCCGGGAGACCTAGGTTCAATCCCAGGTCGCATCATACCAAAGACTTTAAAAATGGTACTTGATACTTCCTTGCTTAACACTCAGCAACACAAGGTATGTATCCAGGGTAAAGTGGAGCAATCCAGGGAAAGGAGTAGGGCCCTCCCCTACACCTCGGTGTAGTAGCTATTGAAAAGGGAGCCTTCTGGTCACCCTCGACTACAGTCGCCAACTTTACTTACTTTTAGAGAGAGAATATTTGGATTCATACCTTTCTAAGAGTATTAAGGCTATGTGAAATGCAAACAATCTTGTTCAGGATTTGAACTCTGGTCACCATGCCCATTTCTTATGACAGTAACGATTACACAACAAACGCCTCTATATATATTTAAATTTTAAAATGAATAGGTCCATAAAAAGATTTGTATTTTTTAAGATTCATTTATTTATTTCATTCTCATATTTGTGTATGTTTGCAGCTTATTGCTTTCATTAGAGAACATTTATATGTTCTCTGACAAAAGCAACAAGCCCTTGGACAAATTTCCAGCTAGTTGCTTTCATCAGAGAACATATATATGTTCTCTGATGAAAGCAACTAGCTGGAAACATACACATATGTAAGAACGAAATAAACAAATAAATCTTTAAAAAATATAAATCTCTTTGTGGACCTATTCATTTTAAAGTATTTCTCTCTTTGGACATACAACAACAAAAATTTTACACACACACACACACATATATATATATATATATATATAAAATGAGAACAAATTGTGTTAGGAGAGGATTAGAATAGTGGTCAATGCTATCATAGCAAAGCCAGTTTAAAGCCAAATATGTAAAATTATGATCCTGTTCCATAACTCCAAGTTTCAATTATACTCCATTTTCTGATAACTGGGGTAACATTTGAAACTTGGAGTAATGGATCATAATTATATATATATATATATATATATATACATATATATATATATATATATATATATAGAGAGAGAGAGAGAGAGAGAGAGAGAGAGAGAGAAATATGCAGTCTTCAAAAGATTATTCTTTATATATATAAAAAAGTAAGCTTTGCTTTCTTAGAAAACAAAAAATATATCCAAATGACTAGGTATAAAAAATAGTATACAAAATATGATTGTCTGCTGAAAGCCATGCTCACAAAAGAAATTTCCCTATATGTCCTGCAGGACATGTGTATTGTCAAAGGCCACAAAATATTAGCAGTTGTTTGTTTGTTCAAATATCAAATCTGTTGTTGCAAGAAAATTAATGCAAGGCATAAAAAATAAGATAAAGTAGATTTGGTTTTTTTTTTTTCTACAAAAAAAAAAAAAAATACAATAAAGAAAAAATGAAAAAAAAAAGTATAGATAAAGATAGATATTTCCAAGAGTATATTTCTATAAAATAGTCAAACATGAATTCATCCCACAAAGCTTGTTTGTATATAAAGACAAATCTTTCGAGGTATGTTGGTTAATTAGTAATTTTTCCCTGTTGTACAGCCCTTGGCACTTACAAGTCTTCTGCTTTTGTGGAATTCAGACATGTAAATTCTTTGCTATAAAATCCAAAAATATAGAAAATCAATCAAAAAAAAATGGAAAGTTTGTTTTGTCTCTCGGGCAACAGTGCTAACAGTTCTACTTTTCATATAAGTTTATTGCTACTTACTTTTATAGTATCAGGCAGTGTAAATAAAATATAAAATAAAAAATGTTAAAAAGTTAGCCATAATGAGATAAAACATTCCTGCTATCCTTCATTGCATGAATATAGTCTTACAAAAATACTTATTTTTTGATTATATATTCAAACCATATTGTTATTAAAACAGAATTCATATTTGACTAGTTTTTCTTTCATCTTATTTCTCTTGCTTTTAAACCTAGTAGTAAATATAATTAAATTGTGTGAATTTCTTAAATGAATCATTGTCAATTATTATTAATTTTTCTATAGTATTTCTTTCATCTTATTTTTCTGGCTTTTAAACCTAGTAGTTAACAGTATTAAATTGTGTAAATTTCTTAGATGAAGCAATTTCCATTATTTGAGAATTTCAAAGATGACTGTGAATAGGTAATTCTTACCTTGTGTTTCTTCATCTTTTCTAAAGATATTCTGATTTTTTAAATTAACAGAGAATTTGAAAGACAATCTTGTTGCTTGGTAATTAATGAACAATGTCTCTCTTCTCAGAGAGAATTTACCATTTCTAAAGTTGCTTTGACTTCAGAAAATTACATAGTCATTATTTAAATCTTATTGGCATTGCTTGACTGAATTGCCAGAAATTAGTAACAGGTTCTCTGGACTTTTCTCTTTTTCTTTCTTACACCGTCAGAATTTTCCCCACTATCCAGCCAGACCTCATTGTGATGAACCTCTACTATAACCATCAGTCCCCAAGCCAGTATGGAATGAACACCATCGATGTAATTACTGTCATTAATAATTACCATGATTTATTATTGTTCTACAATACAGAGACATAATTTGACGGCAAGTTATCTGATCTCCTCAACTCAAACTCCCCCTCTCTAATTGCAGTTTCAAAACAAAGAAAATGTTGATGTGTAGATTATGGTAAAACCCTGAATGTGTTAAGAACAGGAATTGAAAGATGCAAAGAGTTGACAGGTAGAGAACATGGCTGGGTGTGAAAATCAAGGTGTCAAGACGAATTTGTTCCGAAATGAGTTTTTGGTTTTTACATTAAAAGAATTTGATGCTTCTTAGATCCGAATTCTAAAGAGACAATCTTGAAGAGTGTTTGAAAAAAGAAAGAAAATAAAATTGTCCTATTTATTTTATTTTATTTCATTTTATTTTCCTTTTTTTTTTTTTTTTTTTTTTTTCTAAGAGCATATGTTTCTTGCAATGTTCACTACATCAAAATTGGTACCCAAAGGAACAAAAGACATTAACCACACATTTTAAAGAAAGTAAGAAAAAGAAAGAACAATATGTTGGAAGATTACAGATAATTCAAAATAAAACTAACAAACAGGACACGATGAGAGAAAAAATAGCTTGAAGTAAGGAATTTTTAAAAAATGAATAAAATAAAAAGATTGAAAATAAGATGTAGCTCAATGGTTAGAAAGCACATCTCAAACATAAATTCATGAATGTAGGGAATGTTATCTTGATTAGTAAAGATTAGTAAAGATTAGTGCTGTACTAAACTAAAATTAGGTGGCATTTGTAATGTAACAATTATCATTGTAAGAAGTAAACTTGGCTACCTGAGTTCAAATCTTGAATGCGGTTGTTTGCATTTTGCATAGCCCAAATAACTTTAGAAAAGGTATGAATTTAATTAAAATTCCTCCAGCTATGGGAAGACTAGACTCTGACCATAGTATGACAACTAATCTGAATGAAAGAAGGGGTGATGAAATGTTGGAGAAGAAAGAATGACAAAATAGATTATAGGAGAGAGAATGAGAAGAAAAAAGAGAAATTGAAAGAATGAAATGAGGGAGAAGAAAGAATGATAAGAAATACATTATCGGAGAAAGAGGGAAAAAAAGAGAAAATTAATGAAAGAAGTCAGAGGTTGGTAAAGAGGGAGAAATATTAGATAGATATAAAGAAAGTGAATTCCACAGAAGATGCGACAAAGACAAGGGGGAAAAAAGATGGCAATTTTTAGAAACAAGTTTTATGACATTTTATCCTTGTTAATATGCATTTCTTCAAATTATTCTCAAATCAAATACAGTTTCAAAAATATCATCAAAATAAAATCACCTTCTTGACAAAAATTAAAGTGAGGGCAGGGGAGAGGATTTTACTATTATTATTTTTTTTTAAAGCACAATTATTGGGAATATGTGAAATTGACAAATGTCTCTTCCATCTTTGTTTGAAAGCAGTTTAATGGAAAGAAATGTTGACAGCCGATATGGGGGTGGAGGTGGATGTTTGAAGAAAGGGGTGGGGAGAGCAAAAAGCAGAATTAGGCAAATATATCTGATGTATACTTCCTTGAAGTAACAAACAAAGACATCATCATTGCAACCCTGACTCCATCTTCCATCCACCTCCTCCTTTATTTTAGACATTATTTGCATTTTCGCATCTTATAAAAAGGCCTTTTTATTCAAGATTGTAATTTTGTCCACCCAGACAAGATAAATGAAAAATATTCAATAATGATGGAATTCACATTGAATTAACATCATTTTGAATTGCTATATATATATATATATATATATATATATATATATATATATATATATATTCTAGGTGAGTCAAAAGTTTTGTAATATTCTGGTAATGTGAGGTACAGTTAAATAGTTTCAAGTATTCACATCTAACACTAAAAATTCTATTTGATATTAATCATTTGTTTGCACACAGTTCAATGGTTTCAAGTATTGCTATTGAATATCAGTAATTTTATTTATCAAGTATTCCTATCTAATACAAACAATTTGCACACAGCTGTATGGTTTCAAATAACTAATAATTATAATCCTTAGTAAATAACTGAACAGTTCTATTTGAACTATACATAGGAGCCAGACAGATACTACCATTCCAAATCAGAGTGGACCTGGGAGTAATGGCAATGAAGGGATACTCCACATTCCCCAAAAGCTCACCATCAGATGCAGCTTAGTGTCATATACAGGACACTCTTTGATGAGGGGTCTTACCCCTCTGTAGATGTGCAGTAAGTACATTCTATGGCCCAAGCTGACAGGGCAGAAGTAATAGCATGTTGACATGACAAAAATGTTCTGCTATGCTCTTCTTTTGGGTGAGGCTTAGAAATTTTAGAATGATCCCTTATATATATAAGTGTTTATATATATATATACATACATACATATATATATATATATATATATATATATATATATATATATATATGGTAAATTTGGTAAATCTGACACAATATGAAAAAATAATTGGAAAAGTGGATATATCAATGAATTCAAGAATTTTTTAATCTGTTGTCTGTGTTTCAGTTTATCAACTGTTCCATTTATTTTTTCACACACACACACACACACACACACACACACACACATATATATATATATATATATATATATATATATATATATATATATATATATATATGTTAAAATCATTAGGATGTTGATACATTTCCTTTAAATGAACAAGATCCACTTAAGTGGCAAACCCAGTACACAAATCTTGTTAGCATTGGTTGAAGTTTTTCATTTTAAATCAATTATTGAATAACCTCTGAATCCATTGAATTCTTATTGTATCAGTGGTCTATGATGATATTGGTACTTCTATCTAAGAGTGAACCACTCTAATTTGCATTTCAGAGTTATCTATATCATATGAAGAATTTGGATGAAGATATTTATCAAACGCCAAACAGTCTAAATATTAAATATTCATTTTTTTAAAATCCTGAATTGAAACTCAGGATTCAGATCCAATGGAAAAAGTTGTGTGTGTTTGAATACACTTTCTGGGAACTTTTAGATTTAATTTTTACTTATGTTTATTTTTAAGAGTCTGGTCATTGCTGTTTCTTACAAATAAGGAAACCAATCTTATTGAAGGGAAAATTCTGAATTCAAATTGAGGTATGGTGTGAAAAACTCACCTCATAAGCAAACTACTCACTACTGAAACAAAGCAAAATCGTCTTTCTCTCACACACATATATGTACGTATATGAGTGTTTGTATATATATTTATGTATATATTGTTATGCACAGACAGATTGTTTCATTGTATCACAACTCTTCAGTGTGGCTAGACATGCGAGATACTTCAAGCCGGGATTGAAACCCAACTGATTTCATGTTCAATAAAATTCAGCCCAATATGAGTGAGCAAGAAACGAAACATCAAAGAATCTATGATTTTCTTAATCCAAGACAGAAAATTTTTTAAAAATAATTGGAGTTTCTTTTTAGCCTCCATCAAGCCCAGACCATAACCCTTTGATTATGCAATAAGGGGCATTTTAGAAAACAAATCAAATGAAACTTCTCATCCAAATATTGATTCACTTAAGATTGCTATTGAGGAGCAATGGAATAAAGTGTTTGAAGCCATGCAAATCATTTCGAAAGCGTGTTGATGCAATAATTGAAAAAAATAGCAGCCATATTGAGTAAATTTACTGTTTTGTGTCTATCTTCTTATTTTGTTGTTCATTTTTTTAAATTAAAATGAATCTTGTTTTATTATAAAGTTGTTTATTATTATACTGGAATATTTCTAATTTTTCTTGCACACTCTGTAGTGCTTCTTTCTTTCTTTTAATTTTTTTCTGGCTCCAAATACAAAATTGATGTTTGCATTCTTTTAGGCTTGTCATCTATCATTCAACTTTGACTTCAACAAAATCCCCTAAGAATTAATTCAAAAACTTTTCTTCATTGTTTTCTTTTTCTTTTTCAAATCTTCAAGAACAAAGATCAATTCTGCCTAATCTCTAATCTTAAGCTTTTAGCCTTGTATCTGTCTCAGTCTGTTCATATCTGTCTGTTTCTCTATCAATATACCCAACTACCTCAGTCTGTTCATATCTGTCTGTTCATATCTATCAACTTCAGACTTCATATCAACTAATCTGCCTCTGTCTATCTTTTTATCTATAGTTTCTGTTGACATTGTCCAAAAATGGTATGAACTGTTTGAAATAGTCCCTTATTACAGATCTCAATAATGGTAGAGTTTCTACCCACTAGGTTCAATAATGGTATAGCCTACAGAAATAATTTCTGCCATTGTAGTTTAATGTAAGGCACATTTAGCATAACTTTCATCATTGTTTGTCCAGTCGGATAGGGCTGTAGAATACACCGACTGCACTTCTGCAGAGGGGTAAGACCCCTCCCCCAATGAGTGTCCTGATAATGACACTAAACAATCTGATGTTGAGGTTCCAGTGATGCTGGAGCTTTGGGGAATGCAGAGTACCCCTTCATTGCCATTACTCCCTGGTCCACTCTGGCCCAGATTGGTAGCACCTGATAAGGGTCCTATCTATGGGTTAAATAGAACTAACTGCATACATGTTCTATTTACACTAAACTGAATTGTTTAATATAGAACTGTTTTTACATTTAACTGTGAGTAAACAAAATCTGTACTTATACTCAACTAAATTAGCTGAATTAGAACTGTTTCAATAAACTGAATAGCTTGAAATAGAAATGCTTTTGATAATTAAACTGTGAACTCATGCTAAACTGAATTGTTTGAAATAGAACTATTTGCATAAAAATGGATTTGGCATTAAATACCCTATGAAGGTTGATACGTCATAAAACCCAACCAGCCAACCAACCAACAACATTATCATTGTAAGAAATGGAATTAGCAACCCAAGTTCAAATCCTGAATAAGGTAGTTTGCTTTTCACTTTGTACAAATGCCCTAGCAAAAGGCATGAATCGATCTGTTCCCTTCCCATCTATGGTTCTGGGTTCTTTAATCTTGGTTAGGCAACCAGTATAGAAGGAAAACTCTAAATTCAAACCTACTTTGATTCACTTAAAAATTTGACTATGTGTCACATCCTACCTGTGGTGGAGGGGGTTGAGGAAATACAATGTTCAGTAATGGTATTGACTTTAAAAAAGAAGTCTCTGCCAACAAGTTTCAATAATGGTATGGACTTTAGAAAATAAATTTCTTCCAAGGTTCAGTAACGGTATGGACTTTGGAAAAGAAATCTCTGCCAACAAGGTTCAGTAATGGTATGGACTTTAGAAAATAAATTTCTTCCAAGGTTCAGTAATGGTATAGACTTTGGAAAAGAAATCTCTGCCAACAAGATTCAGTAATGGTATAGTCAATGGAAAAAGAGTCTCTGCCTACAAGTTCCAATAATAGTATTGACTGCAGTAAAAAAGTCTCTGCCTAAAAGGTTCAATAAATAGTATGGACTATAGCAAAAGAGTCTTTGCTTAAAAGACTAAATAACCAGAAAGAAAGAATCTTTGCTTACTATGTTCAATAATGGTAGGAACTATTGAATTATAGTCCCAACCTCTAAGGCGTATTGGCAACTAGTCTCTTCCTACAAGGTTCAACTTGCTACTGAAATAGCATATTCACTAAAGCAAGAATAAATAAATGTCAAAATGACATAGATTATCTGTTACTTAAGTGACTGAGATAATAAAATTCCATTCGTCTTTATTCCTTAAGTGGCTGTACTCCACTTGAGTCTCTGAACCACCTGCTACATTTGTCTTCATTGAGGAATTAACTCTCCTGTGTAAGAAAGCATGAAATCTCCTTGGATTTTTCTTTGTTTTTTTGGGGGGGGTTTATCTATCCAATTGATATACAGGGGTTGGCTGAAAATCTTATTGGTTGAAAATTTCATAGGCTGATGTAATATCTGCTGTTGATGACTTTTTGACCAATGTGATCCAGGTTGGTTGGTTGGTGTTTTATGGCATATCAATCCTTATGGGTTATCTAATGCTAAATCCTATTTATATATATATACATATATATGTACATATGATTTGAAAGTGAATAGTTTATAGGTAACTTTTTTTTCAAATAAGTTTTTAAAGATCATTTATTTGCACACAATTAAATGGTTTCAAGTATTATTATCCAACTCTACATGGCAGAATGGTTTCATATAACAAATAATAATAATCCTTAGTAAATGATTGAACAGTTCTATTTGACCCATAGCTAGGACTCTAACAGATACTATCATTCTACATCAGAGTGGACTTGAGAGTAATGGCAATGAATGGGTAATCTACATTCTCCCAAACTGGAGCCTCATCACCAGATGCAGCTAAGTATCAAACCTAGTGGACACCTGTTTGAAGAGATCTTACTCCTTTGCAGAGGTGCAGCTGGTATATTCTACAGCCCTAGTCAACAGGGTGGCAATGCTATCCAAGCACTGCAACACTGATACAAAAAGAGTGTTGTCTAAAAATGGGATTATGTTGAAAAATAGACCTCATTTGGTCACATTCAATAAGAGTATCTTTTTCAGCATTTGAACTTTTCAGCTGCCCCTCATAAAATCCAACTATTACAGGTGCAACCAATTAATATAATAATGATTTATTACTGAGACAAGCGTAAAGACAGTCATTGGGAACATGTCCAGTAAAGAACACATGCTTTGAGTGAGAGACGTCAAATCGATGTTTTTTTTGTTATTATATCAGCTTCCAGGACATGCAATCTTTTTTTGAAAAATCTAACATGTACTTGAAGACAAAACACTCATTGTCACAAAAAAAAAGATTAAATTCTGATTAAATCTGACTATACTCACTTAATCCTAATGCTCTGCCCATAGGAATGAATCCACTTGTCCCTGAAATTTGTTCCAGTACCAAATACAGGGTGTCTCAAAATAGATGCAACCCACTAATTTGAACACTCTACTCAGACCATTGGTCTAATGAGTAAAGTGTCCACCAATGATCCAGAAGACCAAGGTTTAATCCCTGGTCAAATCATACCAAAGACTCAAAAAATGGTACTTGATGCCTGCTTGCTTAAAACTCAGCATTATAAGGTAAGGATCAAGGGAAAAGTGGAGCAATCCAGAAGCGCCTTACCCAACACCTCGGTGTCGTAGCTATTGAAAAGGGAGCCTTCAGGTCACCTTCAACTAAGGTTTCCAACTTTACTTACAATATCAATATGATAATGATTTATGAGACAAACACAATGGCAGTCATTTGGAACATGTCTTGTAAAGAAAGCATGCTTTGAGCGAGAGACATTAAATCAATGTATTTTTTGTTATGATATCAGCTTCTAAGACACACAATTTTTTTTTAATTTCTTGTATCAGAAATGAATATTATCATATTAATGGGTTGCATCTATTTTGAGACAGTTTTCAATGAATTTGTCTCCAAATAAGTAGTGATGCAAAATATATTTCCTCTCTTGTCCAAAGCATCAGGATCAAGGATAAATAGTTGTTATAGTATACTATTTTCAAATCTGAAACAAAAAAAGAATGCAACATTATCATTAGCAGAGTTATTAGCAGTCACGTGGGTCCCGTGTATATTGAGACCTCTTATATCTTGAAAAAATATCATACTCCAATGACTGATGAAGAAGAAAATGAGTGAATGAAGACTGCAAATCTCTCTCCTATAAAATGCTAATAAGAATCCATCTCTCCTTCCAAAATAAATGCAACAATATCATCCTGGATGAGATTGTCTACAGTTTACTTATCAAAAATTAATATTAATTGACAATTCTGGCAACCTCATGTGATCCAATGATGACATCAGTATATTCTAATAAATTTTTCAAGTTTACATAACCATTATATAGGTGTTGATATGTCATGCATCTGCAGTTAAAAACAGATTCACGATATTTAATAATTTATATTCAAATGAGTAATTTTGGTTTAGAAGCATAAAATTTATTACAGACAGAATCAGCAGGGTGGGAGAAGTTGTAGCTTAGTAGTTAACATGCTAGACAGCAACATCATGGTATACAAGTTCAAACTCCAGTCACACTATCAAGTTAACTTTCAAATTAATACCCTTGAAAAAGGCATGAACCCTTCTATCCCCCCTCGAGTTATGGGTTAAATAGTACTACAACTGTTCTTCGACAACTATCACTTTGACATTAGGTAATATGCCATTAAACAGTTGTTGGATGGTTGGTTTGGTTTTATGGCATATCAACCACTGTAGGTTATTTAATGCCAAATCCTCTTTATACATATATATTAGATATATATGATTTGGTTTGGTTGTATTTTATGACATATCAACCACTGTTGGTTATTTAATGCCAAATCCTCTTTATACATATATATTAAATATATATGATTTGGTTTGGTTGGGTTTTATGACATTTCAACCACTGTAGGTTATTTAATGCCAAATCTTCTTTATACATATATATTGAATATATGTGATTTGGTTTGGTTGGGTTTTATGACATTTCAACCACTGTAGGTTATTTAAAACTAAATCCTCTTTATAAATATGTATTAAATATATATGATTTGGTTTGGTTGGGTTTTATGACATATCAACCATTGTAGGTTATTTAATGCCAAATCTTCTTTATACATATATATTGAATATATAGGATTTGGTTTGGTCATTTTCTAACTAATACCCTATGAAAAGTTGTAGGTCCTCATGGTGTAATGGTTAAAGCGCTGGACTGCAGAATCATAGTAAGCGAGTTTGAACTCCAATCATGCTATTACGTTCACTTTCAGACAAATACCCTTGGAAAAGGTACGAACCCCCTTATCTTCCTTGCTATGTGTTAAATAGTACCACTACTGTCCTTCTAGAAGGATGGATTTGATATTAAATAACCCTAGAAGATTGATATGCCATTAAACAACCAAACAAAATGAAACCTAGGAAAAGGTATGAAGCCCAATACTCACCAATTATAGGTCAAACAGTACTACGATTGTTCTTCTTCAAGGATGGCTTTGGCATTGGATAACCCATGAAGGTTGATATGGCATTAAACAAAGAAACTGAAACCTATAATCCCCATGCATGTAAAGTGATCTTGAAAATCAATGAATCAATGAATTTTTGGTGGTTGTTGGAAAAATCTATGGAATTGTTCATTCTTTCATATTGTAATTATACTATTGCAATAATACTAATTTTTTTTAATTAATTAATTTCTTTTAAATATTTATTTCAGGTGAGTATCCTATTCCTTCAAATTCATCTGGTAAGCTCACATTTTGTTTGTTTTTTTTATTGTCTATTTGTTGTAATTGTCCTCTCTATTTGTTGTGAAATTTGTTTTCGTTGCTTTTTGGGGTTATTCTTTTTTTTGCAAAAATTTATCCTGGAACCACTAAAGATTATCAAATCTTGGGGGTTCTTTTGTAAATTATCTTCAGTAAGCTTTATAGGCAGAGACAAATTTTGTACAAAACAAACTAAAATTGTAATTTGTGAGATTGGTTTTATCTATACAGTATTACACATTTATTATCCCTCCACCATACACACACATAGACAGTTATTGCTGAAACAGCTATACATATATTCATTGATATATATTCATATATATACATATAGACATACACACACATACATATATATGTACATACATTTCTATATACTCATATAAACATATATATGTATATATAGATATATATACACATATAGGTATATACATATACACACACACACACACACACACACACACACACACACACACACACACACACACACACACACATATATATGTATAAATATATATATATGTGTATATATATATGTGTGTGTGTGTGTGTGTGTGTGTGTGTACACAGATATGTATATATAATGTACACAAATGCATATATATATATATATATATATATATATATATATATATATATATATATATATATGCAAGCATATATATATGTTTACATATATATATACATTCTTTGCCAATATTTTTACCTTCTTCCTCCAGGTTTCTTTTTTAGAGTTTTTTTCTTTTTTGATAAGTTTTTCTTTTTTACTATTTCTCTTCTTTTTCTTCACTTTTTTCTTCTTTCCTTCTTTTTTCTCTTTTTCTATCTTTCTTTTTCTTTTTCTTTTTTTTCTTTTCTGTTTTGCCCTTTGTCTTTTTCTTCTTTTTTAGTTTCTGTTTTCTGTCACTTTATTTTGCATTTTTTCCTCCTTTAATCTAAAAAAAAATTCTTTCTCTTCCTTGCCTTCTTCCCTTTTTCTTTTTCTTTTTTTGCTCTTTTTTTATTTTCACATTTTCTCTTTTTCACTTTTCACTTTTTCTCTCTTTATTCAATTTGACTTTTTCCTTTTTTTTGGTTTACTGTTTCTATCCTTTTTCATTTTTTCTTTTCCGCTTTTCCTCTTTTTCTTCCCTTTCCCTTCCTTTTTTTTTCTTTGGAATTTTCTTTTTTTCTTTGATTTTTGTCTTTTTCTCTTCTTTTGACCGGTGAAGAATTGTAATGTGCAATTTTGTTTGCTGCAAAAGAAGAAGGTTTTTAAATTCTTTTAAAGATTTTATACATATCAAATGACACCTGGTTTAATTTTTGCAAAGGCTGAAAATATTTTTAACTGTATTTAAAAGCAAATCAAAAACAGCCAAATATAACCCAGGAAAATTTTAATTTCAAAATAAGAAGAGAGAAAATATCATTTGAAGCCTGTATTCTCAAGGACTACTGGAAAAAAGTTATTTTAGACAATGTAGAACTCTTTTAAAGTCATGCAGTTTTAATCTTTAAAGGATTTCATTCATCAATCTTAGGTTTAAACTTATTGAGAAGCTATCTTCACCAACAAACTTAACCTTGATGATCAGACAAGTGACTATCGTCAGTGCCATCTTCACAGAATTGTGGCAGATTCCTACCATTACAACTATAGTCAAAGTGATATTAACCTTTCTATACTAACTATCACCATGACAACATCTTCCATTTCCTTCTCTAGTTCCATCATTACAATTTTTAGTGTCCACATTGTGCCACTTATTTTATATGGCTATTCTCTTGTAAACTACTTCTAAGATACACTTAAGCTTTCTGTTCTTCATGTTATCTTGCCAAACGATGCTTACTTTCTCTCCAAGACAAGGTCAGTTGAGACACTCTATGGCAGTTAAAAACAAATTTCAGGTTCTTCTTTGGTTTGGGAAAAACTGCTATAATCAAAGATTTACATCTGCTTTTGACGTTTTTCGCTTTCTTTTAATTTGTTTCTGGTCATTTTCTGATTTTGATGTTTCTTATTTTTTGACTTTTTCTCTTATTCCATTTAATTCATTCTTGCTTTTTCCTTCAGTTTTTCTTCTTCTTCTTCTTCTTCTTTTTCTTTCATTCATCTTTTTTCCTTCTTTTTTCTTTATTGATCTTTATTTGACTTCTCTTTCCCTTTTCTTCATTCATCCTCTTTTTTACTTCTTTTTCCTTCATTGATGTTCTTTCCATTCAAGTGTTCTTTTCCTTCTTTTTTTTATTTATCTCTCTTCAGTCACCTTTTTTTTCTTCAGTCATTCTTTTTTTCTTCATTTATATTCCTTTTGCTTTCATTTTTCTTCATTGATCTTTCTTCATTCAATTTTGCTTTTCCTTTTTTTTTTCATTCATTCTTCCTTTTCCTTTTTTTTTCCTTCATTGATCTTCCTTTATTTGTCTCTTTTCCTTTTTTCTTGATGCATCTTCCCTTTTTCTTCTTTTTTCATCATTCTTCACCTTTCTTTCTTTTTCTTCATTCATCCTTCTTTAATTTATATTCTTTAATATATACTCTTTCAGTTTTCATAATTCAACTTCTCATTTCCTTCTTTTTCTTCTTTCATCTTCTTTTATTTCTATTACTTCCTTTTCTTTCCTTTATCTATTTTTTCTTTATTCATCTTCTCATTTTCTTCTTTTTTCATAATTCTTTTTCTTTTTTCAAATTTTCTTTTTCCTTTCATACCTATTCATCGTGTTTTGTTTTTTTTGTTTTTCCTCCTTCACTCATTATTCTTTTATTTACCATCTGTTTTTATTTCTTATTTCATTCAGTTGGTTTTTTTCTCCTTTTTACCTTTAATCTTCAGTGATTTTTGCTTCTTAATTCATTTTCTTTCTACCATTCTTCATTCTTTTTTTTCTTTCATTATTTTCTTTATCTTTTTTATTTCATTCATTTTGTTCCTTAATTCCTTTTCTATATTCATATGCTTTTTCTTTGTCTTTTTTTAGTTAACTTTCATTCAATTTTTGTTTTACTTCTTTCTTTCATTGAGCTTTTTGCTTGGTTTTCTTAATCTTTCTTCATTTTTTCATTGCCTTCTTTTTTCATTTTTATAATACAAGAAAGTATTTACTAGATTTTTTTTATCCTCTTTCAATTTATAACCCATTATTCTGTCTTTCTGGCTTTTTTTATTTCCTCTGTTTTATTCCTGCAAATTCTGCATCTTTTTTTAGCAACTACTTCATAATCTATATGGATAAATTAAAATTTCTGCACATGTTTCCACAACCATGCTAACATCTAAATGACCTATATCTTGTTAGATAATTAACGCATATGATCCATGTGGAATGTGTATATTATGTACTAATACATGACTAATATGAATACACATTTCTTATATGCATATGCATGTATGTGCATATAGGCATGTGTTCTGACATACACTTTTAGATATCTGTTACATTCAAAAATGTGTGACCAATATATATAAGTTACAGGAATATGTTATGCTTTTAAGATAAATCTAAGTGATAATTACATCACACTGTTTTGAAACAGAACACCATTAATGGAACTTTAAAAGCTTTCTCATCTTTTTGTTTGCTTTTTAGAAATGAAAAAATTGAATTTAATATAATTCAGAAGATATAACATCACATATTAACTGCCCTAATGATGGTTTAATGTAAACACAGAAACATTTAACATTGGCAAATAATCTAACTAGAAATAAAATCATTCACTCGATACTTTGTTTTTTCATATTTGCACATCTATATATATAGATATATATATATTTAATGCCAAATCCATTCTTATGCAAATAATCAGTTCTATTTCAAACAATTCAGTTTAGCATAAGTACACAGTTTAAATGTATGTACACAGTTTAATTGACAAAAACATTTCCATTTCAAGCTATTCAATTTAGTCCAACAGTTCTAATTCAAACAATTCAGTTTAGTATAAGTCTAGTTTTTGTTCACACACAATCAAATGTATAAACAGTTCTATTTCAGACAATTCAGTTCAGCATAAGTACGCAGTTTAGCTCTACTTACCCCATAGATAGGATCCTATCAGGTGCTACCACCCTGGGCCAAAGTAGACGTGGGAGTGATGGCAATGAAGGGGTTTTCAACATTCTCCAAACTCCTGCATTACTTGAACCTCATCATCAGATTGTTTAGTGTCATATCCCAGACACCTGTTGTTGGTGGTGGTGGGGGGGGTCTTACCCCTCTGCAAAGATGCAGTCCATGATGAATAGAATAAGAAAGAATTATGGGAACAGACTCAAATATAGAGATACATATGAGCAGAGGCAGACATGAAGAGGCTTACACAGATATATATATACATAAATAGATAATTGAATATAATAAAGTATATCTAGATAGATAGAAAGAAATAAACGAACTGAGATAAAGAGATAAAACATAAAATGACTTGTATAGATAAAAACCCATAGGTAACCCAATATATATATATATATATATATATATATATATATATAGTCATCCACAGACAGACTGTTTTATTCTATCAGAACTCTTCAGTGTGGCTAGACACGCAGGACGCTCGAAGCTGGGATCGAAACCCGTCCAACTTTATGTTAGACTATGCTTCAGACCACTCATCCACCAAGCGGACCACGCTGGCTAAGGGAATTTTAAGGTATTTTTAGAAACAGCAGCAGCAGCCTTTGTTTACATTTTTTATACCCTATCGGCTACCAGAGTGCTCAATTCTTTCGAAGAGCTTTGCATTACGCTTGCAGTGGCCGGCAATTCCTTCGCCAGAGAGCTCAACCCCCATGGGGGAGCATATATCGTCATCCACAGACAGACTGTTTATATATATATATATATATATATGCTATTTACCAACCCCTCCGCTCGGGCAGGATACGACACAAGGTCAATTTTAAGCGGAGTTTAACAGGTTTGAATTCAGAGTTGTCCTTCTCCTAGACTAGTTGCCTCACCAAGGCTGAAGAACCCAGTCTGTCCTACTATTTACCCATAGCTGGAGGGAGAATAATTGGATTCATACCTTTCCCAAGGGTATTAGTGCTATGTGAAATGCAATCAGTCTTGCCCTGGATTTGAACTCATGTCGCCGTGATCATTTCCTCTATATATATATATATAAATATATATTGGATAACTTGTTTAGGGAGGCAAGATGGATGATCCACTTGTGTTTGCTACTCCATGCTCCGCAAGCCTAAAAGGGTAGAAAATCTTTCCGTGACAGCCTGAGGCATTGGGTAGGAGGTCAGCCATGTTTTGCATGGTTGCTAGGCGTGATGAACAGCAATGACACAAATATCAATCCACCCAGTTTTTTTTTTTCTATCTTCTTTCTTCTTTCCTCATCACTTTATCATCTGACATTATTCTTCCCTCTTCTTCATCTTTGGTAGCATCATTACCATTGTTGTCCATACAAGACATATTTTCTTTCTGACCAACCAACCTGCCATATCTGCCATAGAGTAGTATTTTGGTCCATCAGCAATTATCAGACATCTTTGCCAAAAATCAAAACATTTATCTGATTAGATTCAGATACAGGATGCTTGTATAAAACATTATATAAAAAACAGATTCCTCAATCCGTACCAGATCTGATCTCACTTTAGTTCATAGAAAGACTTGACAACTAGTAGACTTTGCTGTTAAAGTAAAGGAAAATTGATAACTTGATAAGTACCAGGACCTAGCCAGAGAGCTGAAAAAGTTATGAAAATTGAAGATGACAGTAATACCAAACATTGTTTGAGCACTCGGATCAATCCAAAAGAATATAAAAAAGAAATTCTGGAAACTAGAAATCTGTGAGTCCAGTCAACTGGGGCTGTAGAATATGGCAACTGCATCTCTGCAGAAGGGCTATACTCCTGCAACAAGTGTCCTAGATATGACATCAAACAATCTGATGGTGAGGCTCCTGTAATGCTAGAACTTTAGGGAATGCAGAGTATGACTTCATTGCCATCGCTCCCAGGTCCATCTGGTAAGAACCTATCAATGGGTCAAATAGAACTGCTTATCATTTAAACTGTGTGTTTGAATTGTTTGAAATTGAACTGTTTGATCATTTAACAATATGTAAAACAAATAAATCACTGATGTATAATTGAATTTTTTTGTTATACATAGTAATACTTGGAACTATTTAAGTTTTACAAATCCTATACATCTAGTATAAATTTATAAACTGGACTTGGCATTAAAGAACCTACTATGGTTGATATGCCATAAAATCCAACCAAATCAAATTATATATATTTAACATATATATATATAAAGAGGATGTGGCATTGAATAACCTACAATGGTTGATATGCTATAAAATCCAACCAAACCAAATCATATATATTTAATATATATGTATAAAGAGGATTTAGCATTAAATAACCTACAGTGGTTGATATGCCATAAAACCCAACCCAACCAAATCAAATGTATATAATTAATACATATAACTTGATTTGGCATCAAACAACCTGCAATGGTTGATATGCCATAAAACCAAACCAGATCATATATATCTAATATATATGTATAAACTGGATTTGGCATTAAATAACTTACAATGGTTGATATGCCATAAAACCAAACCAGATCATATATGTCTAATATATATGTATAAACTGGATTTGGCATTAGATAACTTACAATGGTTGATATGCCATAAAACCAAACCAAATCTACATATTTAATATATATATGTATAAAGAGGATTCAGCATTAAATAACCTACAAGGGTTGATATACCTTAAAACCCAACTAAACCAAATCTTATATATTTAATATATTCTTATAAAGAGGATTTGGCATTAAATAACCTACAATGGTTGATATGCCATAAAACCAAACTAAACTTAGAAATTTGTGAAAGAATTATGATTGTACAGAATACTGAGAGGATTTTTTTTATTTTTCGATAGATATGAACAAGCTGGGATGGATAGTTGGATTTATATAAACTGACTGAAATAACAGATAAATTTTTTGTTCCCTTTTTTTATTTTTCTAGATTGTTTTTCTAGTAAATTTAAAGCTACTCCCCAAAAGGTGCTTAAACAGATTAGCACTTTCATAGAAAGGTTGTTTTTTGTTATCTATTCTTGATTTCCTTATTTTCAAATTTGTTTTGGGACCATCACTTTAGGGAAAAACAAAGCACTTAGTTTAAAAGCCACATTCAAATAAAGTCATGTAGTCTAACAGTTTGCACTTGTATTAAGTAAGTATATTACATCTTCAAATAAATAAATTGCTTTGTGACAGGATTTTCTTTCTTAACCTGAGCTTTATTTACTTGCTTCTTTTTTAAAATCAATTATCTTTATTAAACCTGTTTAACCTTAAAATGTCAGTGTGTAGTAGTGATCTCACAGTTTGTGACAGAAAAAAATAAAATCAACGAATTAAGTTCAAATTCCAATCAGATACATACAAAAATTTGTAGCGTAAAGGTTACCATCTTAGGAAATGGACATGGCAACATGAGTTCAAATCTTGGATAAAAGTGTTTACATTTCACATATTCACATTGCGCTAATATCCTTAGAAAAAGTATGAATCCAATCATTCTCCCACCAGCTTTGGATAAATAGTAAGACAGACTGGGCTATTTAACCTTGGTATGGTCTAGGAGAAGGAAAACTCTGAATTCAAACCTGCCATACTTGTAACATTATACCATTTTAAAAACTCATTAGCAGTAGCATTTAAATTTTTTTTTCTTTTGAGGTGTGAACTGTGTGATTTTACATGCTAGGAGTATTTTTACTGCAGGATCACCAGCTGGAACAATAGTTTCGGTAGGGTCACTTGGGAGAGCAAGTATGATGTTGGAAGACACGAAACTTGTAAGGACCCCAAGAATATCACTGAGGAGGCAAGTCTGTGCACTTTTTTTTAAGTGTGTGATTACAATATCATCTTGAATATTAAAATTCAAAATTAATTAGCGACTTATGTGCTTTGGATATGAAAATTTTTATTCCGACTGGTACAATTTCATAGCTGTCTGACCCAAACACAAGGAGAGAGGAAGACCATGTAAGGGTTTATCAACATATCTGCAGCCAACCACCACCACATCTCCCAACACCACATCTCTTACTGATTTGTACCAACATCTCACTCTAATTTTTCTCTTTGAGTTTCAAAACTTAACTGCTTTCATTTTCAAATTATCTTATTTTTGTATAGTCTCTATTTTAATAACTTATAGCATCATACTTTTTAAAATCATCACATGTGTTACAAACTCTTATTCCTCCATGCTGATTAACAAGCCTTGATTTGTTTATAATCCATAACCTGTCTTTCCAATATTATTTTGACTTGAGGTGTTAAACCAGGTTGCCAATTGTGCATGGAACTACGCTTACATTCAAAGTCCTTAGCTAACTAATAAAATAAGTAAAGTCGGTGATATTAGTTGAGGGTAACCCGAAGGCTCCCTTTTCAATAGCTACTACACCAAGGTTTAGGGGAGGGCGCTACTCCATTCCCTGAATTGCTTCACTTTACCCTTGATCCTTACCTTATAATGCTGAGTGTGAATCAAGGAGGCATCAAGTACCATTTTTTGAGTCTTTGGTATGACTCGACCTGGAATTGAACCCCAGGTCTCCCGGGCTACTAGTGAACACTCTAATAATCTTACCAAATGAATAAAATAATTAATATAATTAATTAATCTCCTGAATTATTTTACAGACTCTGCTTAAAAATTAATTTTGTGTCACATCCTACTTGTGCAGAGGGATTGGTAAATATATACATATAAAGTTCTCAGAACCTTCCTTCAATTCTTCCTGTAATCTCCAATTCATGAAGTCTCTTTTGCCAGAACTTTAGAGATTATTCCAAGAGCTTTAACTATAATTGGTATCACCATTAACCTCATGTTCCTTAACTTTTTCAGCTCTCCAGTAAGATCAAATTATTTCTTTATCCAATGGCCACCACTTTGAGCATTGTACCTGTTAAGTCCACAGGTAATTTGTATTAATCTTGCAATATATAGATAAATTTAATATTAAAGTTTATAGACATTTCTTTAGTGGACTCTCTAGATACAAACATAGATACATATATCTATATATGTGTGTGTGTGTGTGTGTGTGTGTGTGTGTGTGTGTGTGTGTGTGTGTGTGTGTGTGTGTTTTATGCATCTCTACTTAAATGTGCGTCTCTTTTCATAATTATCTTTCGGCTGATTTTAAAATCTTTTGGAAAGGGACACAAGATCTACATAGTGATGATGATGAAATGTGTTTTGACATTGTCAAAATACTCCATGTGTGGTAATCTAAGGAATCTCAATTCTCATCGGGTCTCACATCAGGTTTCCACTCACAGTTTGAAGTACTTTATCAAAAAATATTCTAAGTCATTACCTCCTTTGTGAAACCCTGAGAGTATCGGTTTCATTTTTAGAGACATTTTCTTCTTCTTTCTAATCATTAGTTTAATGACTTCAGTACCTTCCTTATCCATTTCTCAGTCTTCTTTTAATTTGAACAAGATCAGCAAGGGACCCTTTTTTCTTTACACCCAACCTCTACTTTTAAAATCTTCCTCTTCCCAACTATCTTTTTTATTTTTATTTATTTTTTTTTTCTTCTTCTAAATTTTGTCATCATTGAGAAATTACCTGTATAGGAAATATGCTAAAAGCTTTATGGAAGATTCTCTGCACATTGTTTTTCGTGGCCTAACGATGTTTTTTTTATTCATTTCTTTAAAAAATTCTTTTTATTCCTCTTATTTTCCCTGGTTCTGATCCCTCTATCATAAAAATCTCTCTGGGTGGCTAATATTAACCCCCAACAAAAACTCCAGGAAAAATTGCAAGAAAGAAAAAATGAAATGTTGCAAAAAAAATTTCTTTAGTCCTTACTTTCATTATTTGCATTTTTTTCTCGTTTTTTTTTTTATTTCTTTATTCTTAAATTCTTGTCTTCAGTCATTTGACAAGAAGAAATTTCAAGAAAAAAAGATTCTTCACAAATTTCTGGTCTCCTGCAGAGACTGATTAGGTAGTCTGAAAATATTTACAAGCAATTAAGAATGCCGAAAATATCTTTGTTTAACTTCTGGCTCAGTTAACTTGTCAGCCATTTTCATGGATTTATTTATCAGTGCATTCAACTTACATGACCCAAAAACCAAAATGTCTCACTCATATAACCCTGTAAAAAATCATTTAACCAAAAAAAATAAGAAAGTGAAATATACTTACTTAATACTTAAAATAAGTGCAAATTGTAAGACAACATGACTTTTAGTTGAATGTGGGTTTTAAACTGAGCACATCATATTTCCCTAAAGTGATTGTGCCAAAACAAGTTTTCAAATAAGGAAATCAAATAAAGAAAAAAAACAAGAAAACAACACTTCTATGAACTAACTACTTTGTTCATTTACCTTTTTGACAACAGCTTTACAGCCACTGTTAATTTTTATAAATATTTTTCTATTATCTTAATTTCAGTAACATTTTATTATAACTATTCAGATCGGTTTAATAAGTAGAGTGCTTGCCAATGGCCTGGGAGACTGGGTTTCAATCCCAGATCGAATCATACTAAAGAATGGTACTTGATTCTGCTTTGCTTAACTCACCTTTATTAGGTATGGATCAAGGGTAAAGTGGAGCAATCCAAGGAATGGAATAGTGCCCTCCTCTACACCTACCTCGGTGTAGTAGCTATTGAAAAGTGAGCCTTCAGGTCACCCTCAAATAAAGTTGCCAACTTTACAGTTTATTCAGATTGTGAGTCTATGATCCCCAGTTAACTAATTTTAACTGTTATCATTTTATGATATGATATTCAAATCCTTTAATAAACTCATTCACTTAAATAACACTTCTACTTCTTAAAGATTCATAACAATTGGCATTCCCAATTCTGTTTCTGGCCCAGTTAGCTGGGGTTTGGCTGTAGAATACACAGACTGCATCTCTGCAGAGGAGCAAGACTGCCCTCACCAACAAGTGTCCTAGATATGACACTAAACAATCTGATGTTGAGGTTCCAGTAATGGTGGAGCTTTGGGGAATGCAGATTACCCCTTTGAGGTGCTACCCCAGATTGGTAGCACCTCATAGGGTCATGTCTATTGATCAAATAGAACTGAACTGTGTGCATACACTAAACTGATTTGTTAGAAATGGAACTGTTTTTTGGCATTATATCTTTGTACCCATGCTAAACTGAATTGTTTGAAATGGAACTTTTTTTTCACTTTGGAATTGTGAACTTATGCTAAACTGAATTGTTTGGAATAGAAGTGTTTTTGACATTGAACCTGTGTACTTATGCTTAACTGAATTGTTCGAAATAAAACTGTTTTTGACATTGAACCTGTGTTCTTATGTTAAACAGAATTGTTTGAAATAGAACTGTTAATATGTATAAAAGTGGATTTGGCATTTCAAATATATACATATATGTATAGAGAGAGATAAACACACACATACACACATATATATATATATATATGGATGGTATAAGTCTTGATTTCAACTATCACCCACATACCCATATATATATATATATATATATATATAGTTAAGCACAGATATTTGTAGATGAATGTACTTTTTTCAAGCATATTTTAATTTGTGCTTTTATATATATATATATATATATATATATATATATATATATATATATATATATATAAACATATATATATATATACACGAGTAATATATATATATATATAGAGAGAGAGAGAGACAAAGCTACACAATCATACATGTATGCATACATTTATAGATAGAGTGAGGGATATACACCCACCAACACACAAATATATATATGTATATATATATATATAGTGTGAGAGAGAGAGAGGGAGAAATAGAGAGAATGCTGCATAAAGATATATGTAGATGCATGTATGTTTTTTTCAAATTGCAGAAGACACTGACAGACAAATAAAGCAGAAATAATTGACAACCATAATTTTTACACTCGAAAAAGAAACTGACAATGCTGACAAGAGAGTTAAGGAAAGAAGATGCCATCTCCAGTAACAGACATGATATTGACTACCCTGACTCCTACCCACCAACAGACACTGTTCATAAAATCTGAAATATATTTTTCCATCTTTACCTTCAGGTCATCATGTATTTTTGTCTCCCGAAAGAATAGCTATCAAACTACTGGACAAAAAAAAAGATTTTATTAAAAAAAAGTTGAGTATAACAAATCAGTAAAACATTGAAATGTGTTTTAAAAGTGAAAGTGAAAGTGAAAGTAGTTTGGGAAAGGAAAGGAATTTCCTGAATTGAAAAAAAAACAAAACTTGCACTGCATACCAATTACAAATTAGCCCATTTGCTTGCCAATTGTCTTACCATTTTATAATCATCTGTTTTCAACTGTAAAAATTTATGCAGACTTATTTTTCAAGCCTACTTTTTTGGCTGTTTTTCTTTTTCGAAAATATTAAAAACTGTCAGGCAGTTAATTGGAACCAAATTTTTGAATACTCACCAAATATCTCCCAGAAGCATGTACTAAAATAACAAATTTATCTTATATAATAAGGAAACCTAAATAAATTCTCTCTCTCTCTCTCTCTCTCTCTCTCTCTCTCTCTCTCTCTCTCTCTCTCTCTCTCTATCTCATAATTATATATATATATATATATATAACCTATAAAATATCAAATTATGAAGGCTAGAAGTCTGTTACTAGAAATCAGACTTTCCTGTCTGAGGATTGTGCATACTTCATGAATCTTATGATGGACTTCTGGTGTTCATAATTTGATATTTTTCTGCATTGTATACCAACTCAACTGTAGTAGGGTCAAGCACTTTCTCTTGCAAAATTTTTTCCTTTGCATTTACCTTCTTTCTCATTATGTTTGTATACACCAGAAATTATGTTTGTATAACCCAGAAAGTTAGGTCATCATAATAAGAAAAAGCTCAGCTTTTTTATTGTAGTTTCATCACTAGAAGTTTCATTATAAACTATAGAATAGAGGCAACAATTATCAGAAGTTTCATCATTATATCAACTATACCATAGTTGACGAATCAAACTTCTGGTAATGAGACTATAATAAAAAGGTGAATTATTTTAATTTCTTTTAGTTTATATATATATATATATATATAAATATATACTAGATGACCCATCAATTGTAACAGTAGTCCATGATAATACTCATACTTCAATTTTGGGAGGAATCAAATATTCTAATATATATATATATATATATATATTGCACCTCTAGTTTATTAAAGTATATATATATATATATATATATATATATATGGTGAAAAATGAAAAAAATATTTTTGAACGCTAATTGCATCGCATACATTTTGAAATAGAATGCTGTTAACGATAACAGAATACTCAGAATTTTCTCATTTATTCGCTTAATCTTTTTTATTTGAAAATGATTTTAGGGATGAGACATCATGTAATAACATTGCCCTGAAGATGTTTAAAAGACCAAAACATTAAACATTGGCATATCATTCATATATAAATAAATACATAAATAAATAAATAGATCCTCCGAATACCTTCTTTTTTCATGTTTATATATATATATATATACATGAAAATATGAAAAAAGAAGATATATATATATATATATCTTTTTTTCATATTGCTTAATGAGTAGAGTGTTCACCAATGGTCTGAGAGACTAGGGTTCAATCCCAGGTTGTCATACCAAAGACTCAAAAAATGGTACTTGGTGCCACCTTGCTTAACACTCGCCCTTATAAGGTATGAATCACATGTAAAGTGGAGCGATCCAAAAATTAAATATCACCCTTCCCTACACTTCAGTGTTGTAGCTATTGAAAAGGGAGCCTTCAACTACAGTCGCCAACTTTACTTACGTATATACATATATATATACATATATATATATGTATGTATGTATATATAAATAATCATACTAGATAGATATATTAGTATCCTGATAATCTTGAACATAATACAGAAGCTGTACTGCTGCTTTTCAGGAATTAACTCTTCAAGCACTAACATAGACCTATCCCCTATGTAACTTGTAATTTTTATCTTGTATAAAATGGAATCTATATGTGGGCCACACTGGAAATTCCTAACAATCTTCAAAGCATATATTTATCTATACAGGATGACAAGAATGAAATACATTTACTTATCTTTCCCAATCAGTCCATTTCAACTTACCATCATCTTTGATTTAAAAACAACCCTGCTTGCCACCCGCCTATAGCGGAGAAGGTTAAGTATTTACTTGCCTACAGATCAATTGATTGGATTTCAATGCATCATTACTTGAAATATTCAATGTTTCATTTGAATATAACTTTATTGATCTATTTATCAATTTGTATCAGTCTATTATTGTTATGTACTAAGCTTTGCTTCATCTGACACACATTCGCCTACAATAACTGATGTTCCTAATTGGTTACCCATCTCAGAAGTGAACAAGCTTAACATCAATGACTGAAGAGAAACTAGTGCTGTCTTCATGATTTAACTGTAAGATCATTCTCATTTTCTAAGGTTGGTAAAAGGCTAGAAATATGAAATACCTAGTGAGAATTGAATTCATTAACACTTATGCAACACAAGATTCTCATGATCTATGAAGTCTGTCTGTCACACAGGCTTCAGTTTGTTTACCTGCTGTTACTAAGTGGTCACTCATCTTGGAAATGAATGAGTGGATTGTTTTTTTAACTTTGGATATGCTATACCACACTTCCAAGTGCCACATTCCATAAATATACAGATATATATATATATATAGATATATATATATATATATATATATGATGAATTCAATCATTGATCTTGACATGTACGTGACCAGCTGTTCAGTCAAAAATGTGAACCATTTGATTATATCTATGGGTGATTTGTTTATTGTAGCGAAGACCTGTGTAGAACCAGTTACACTTCTTGGATAAGAAGAAGAATAGTGCTAGCATCTGCCACAGAATCTCCCAAAAACCAACTCCTCGGGTTTTAAATTAGAGCTTTTCCTTCTCCTTGATTAGTTGTCTTACAAAGGGCTGAGGCTCAGTTTACACTACACTAATTAGTTAGACCAATTTAGAGTTTGATCCTCCCTGAGCATCCTGTTATAAAATAAAGTTGACAGTCGAAGGTGAACTGAAGGTTCCCTTTTCAATAGCTACCACACTGAGTTGTAGAGGAGGGCGTTACTCCATTCCCTGGATTGTTCCACTTTACCCTTGATCCTTACCTTACCTTATACCTTAAGCAAGGCAGCATCAAGTACCTTTTTTTGAGTCTTTGGTATGACTCGACCTAGGATTGAACCCCAGTATGATTGAAGGCATCTGACATTGAACAATAGTTAATAAGATGGTTTTAGGGAGTTTGATCCTCACTAAGTGTCCTATTATAATGACACTGTACCTATGCTTAGAAGATACCTGTTGATTTGGGGGGAGGTTATGACATATCAACCCTTGCTAAATCCATTTTTATACAAATAAACAGTTCTATTTCAAACAATTCAGTTTAGCATTTGTACACAGTTTATTTGTCAAAACCATTTCTATTTTAAGCTATTCAGTTTAATCAAACTGTTCTAATTCAAACAATTTACTTTAGTATAAGTATATTTTTTGTTTACTCTCAGTCAAATGTCAAAATAGTTCTATTTCAAACAATTCAGTTTAGCATAGTACAGTTTCAATGTCAAAACAGTTCTGTTTCAAACAATTCAGTTTAGCATGATTACAAAGTTTAGTTCTATTTGACCCATAGATTGGATCCTATCAGGCGCTAACACTCCAGGCCAGAGTGGACCAGGGAGCGATGGAAATGAAGTTCCACTATTACTGGAACCTCACCATCAGATTTTTTAATGTCATAGTCAGGACACTCGTTGGTGGGGGTCTTACCCCTCTGCAGAGATGCAGTCAGTGTATTTTACCGTCCCAGCTGGCTGGGCATAAGACATCTGATATTGAATAATAGGTAACAAGATTGTTTTTAGAGACTGGTCGTTGGTTTATTGTATTTGTTTCTCAGAAAGTGTCCTATTACTGCAACCTTGTGCCAATCGAAGCAAAAATATTTCCAATTTTGTATCTATCACCCTTAAACCAATCCACCTCATTTGCAGAGCCATCCATGTTGGCTTGCATTATATTTACTGTAATCTTCCTTCAGATCAAGTAATTTCAGTCTCTCTTTCTGTATTTGCATTGCAAACAGCAGTCTGTAGATCGTCGTCATCAAAGGTGCATTTACATGTAAACTGAGAAGACAAAACAAAGATTCTCATTTCAGTTCACATGCTAAATTACCAAGTATTGACTCAAAGACTCCAAATTGTGTAAGAGCCTTAGAAATTGAAAGAAAGAAATATCTTTAGCAGATTAGTCTCGCAGAACAGTGCTAGTAACTTAATTGGGTAGTCTTTGCTTGTATGTATTTACCCAAATCCAGCACCACTGGCAAAATGTGACACAAGGTTAATCTTTAAGTAGAGTAAAACTGGTTTGAAAACAGATTTTTCCTTCTTCTTCTAGACTGGATGCCTTACCAAAATTAAAGAACCCAATCAGCTCTACTATTTACCAACAGTAGAGTGGAAAAGAGATCAATTCCTGCCTTTCCTAGGGGTATTAGCATGAAATGAAATGAAATACATTGAGCATCATTCAGTACGCCTTTACGTGTAGCCTTTTGCAAGACAAAAGGTATTGCTCATAAGATATACAAGTATTATATTTCTATTAATTCTCATGAAAATATTTATGTAAATATAGTAAAAGTAAAGTTGGTGACCTTAGTCGAGGGCAACCAAAAGGTTCCCTTTTCGATAGCTACTACATCGAGGTGTAGGGGAGGGTGCTACTCCTTTCCTTGGATTGCTCCACTTTACCATTGATCCTTACCTTATAAGCAAGGTGGAATTAAGAACCATTTTTTGAGCCATATGACTTGACCTGGGATTGAACCCTGGTCTCCCAGAAAATTGGCGAACACTCTACCCACAAGGCCAATGAGCCGGTTAAAATATACTGAATATTATTGATACATTTTATAATCATTTACAAGTATTAGTCATCTGAATTTCTGAGACAAAGCTTGATGATTTTTATCATTCAGGTTTTCCAGACTATTGTCTTCATCTTTAATGTTATATTCACGTTTTGGCCGATATGTCCTCTAGCCTTCTTCAGGTGTTTGTTGAACTCAGGAGCCTACACAGAACTTTGAACCACATCCTTTATTTAATCCATGGGAATTACTTGTTCTGATTCCATTAACCATAACCAGGTACAAGTAAATAGTAGGGCAGACTAGGTTCTTCAGCCTTGGTGAGGCAACTAGTCTAGGAGAAGGAAAACTCTGAATTCAAACCTGTTAAACTCCGCTTAAAAAATTGACCTTGTGTCATATCCTGCCTGAGCGGAGGGGTTGGGTAAATATGATAACCAGGTACAAGTGTTAAGTATTCCTGTATTATTACTCACTCACAGGACACATAGTGTAACGGTTATAAGCATTAGTTTCCTAGTCTTCTACAGAGACAATCATCTGGAGGTTGCAGGTTCAATCCTGACAGCTTGCAAGTAACAATACAAGAATACTTAACATTTGTACCTGGTTATGATTAATGGAATCAAAACAAGCAACCTCCATGGAATTAATAAAGGATGTGGTTCAAAGTTCCACATAGACTCTTAAGTGCAACAAACACCTGATGAAGGCTAGAGGACATATTGGCCAAAATGTTGTGAATATAACAATAAAGATGAAGACAATAGTCTGAAAACCCTGAATGAAAAAAAAAATTATTTACAAATATTGTTCACATCTATAGATTGTCCCAAAATGACAGATATAATTCTGTAAAAGTTTTCTAGTTCTGGAAAATATTCACAGAATTCTGATCATGAGAAATCAATAATGCCAGAAGCATTTGGGCTTGGAGAAAGCTCATGTTTCATTTTAAGTAATGAATTTGAACAAAGATTAACAAAGAATAAAGCCAAACTCCCTTGTGTATTGATTTGCTAAAATTACTGAGGTGCAATATGCTGCATATAATTGAGCGATGTGCTAAAAATATTACATATGTAATGTGTTTGACATGCATGTGCTAGGCTAAGCTAAGTTTAGTCAATAACTAGTAGACATTTTACCATCAAGTTTCACTGAAAGTGTCAGTTCCTACCACATCCTAATAGTTAAGCAACAATGTGCTCACTCACTTCTACAAATGGGTGACCTCTGAGAAACTCCTGGTAGAGTAAACAACCTACAACTTGACTGCCAGCCTAAACAAAGCTTTTAAAACCACAACTCATAAAAACATGGATTTGTGATAGATATGCCAAGGAAAAAACAGATTTGTAATTGTTATGTCTAGCAAAAAACCATGGATTAGTGATTGATATGCCTAACAAAAAACCATAGATTAGTGATAGATATATCTCACAAAAAACATGGATTAGTGATAGATATTCTAACAAAAAATGCGGATTAGTGATAGACATGCCTAACAAAAAATCATAGATTAGTGATAGATATGTCTAACATAAAACATGGATTAGTTATAGACTTACCTGACAATGATCTATTGTCCAGCTATGGGTTAAAAAGGATAACTGCTGTTTTTCTACAAGGATAGCTTCGGCATTAAATAACCCAAGAAGGTTGATATGCCATTAATCAAAGAAATCAAATCAAATATAGAATTTATGCCTCTGGATCATTTTTTTGTGAGCAAATTACGTGAAGTGTTCATAAATTTTTGATGTGTACATAGGGGCATGAGTGCCATATTTTGCTTCATCTTCATCAATAATGCACATCTTCTTGAGTGATGGCTTGTCACCGCAGACATGTCCACTCATTATTATTATGGCTTATGCCAATCTTTTAACAGACCTCATTTATTCTTTTTTATTTTCTCGTTTTCTGCTGTGTTTTTTTATAACATTTTCCTTCTTCCCATTTCCGTGTAAAATTATTGTCGCTGTTCAATTACATTATTTACAAAAATGATTTTTCTGATTTATATATCTATCTATATATATATATATATATATATATATATATATATACAAAGTATATATATATATATATATATATATATACAAAGTACATATATATATATATAGGTTAAACTATATACATATATATATAAGTGAGTCCAAGTCTTGGTTTGATGATCATAAGTGAGAAACTGACAGTCACCATGTGCCATTGACTCTATATTATCCTAACTTTGATCTGCATTTGCTCTTTCACTAATATTGAATACTCTTTATTCATAAATATAGCAAACTATATTATCAATATATTTGTGTGTATATATATATATATATATATAGAACAAGAGAGAGAGAGAGACATACACACACACATCCATATTAGTATAAATGCTTACACATTTAAATATATATATATATATATATATATATATATATATATATATATATTGAGAGAGAGACACTCACACATACATATTAATATTAACGCTTACACATTTAAAGATATATATATATAGAGAGAGAGAGAGAGAGTGAGATAGACTGAGAGGGAGATACATATAAACACACATACAATGCACATATTAATATTAATGTTTCCACATTGTAGATACATATATATATATATATATATGTGTATAAATGTGAGAAAGAGAATTTTTACATATAACCATTTGTGAACATGCAAATGAAAACAGGATTGGTGAATATTATCCCTGAAACCCTTGGACCAGGAGCACAAGCCTGCTTGGGGGCAGTGGAAAAGCAGGTTTCATATATTTCCTCTGAATGCTACTTCATTAAAATTGACATGTCGTAGACTGGAGGTTCATATATTTTATATGAATAATTTATGAAAATTGACATATCATATATTGGAGGTGCATATCATAGTTTCAGGGATAAGGCACAAGACCCTTGCACCATACCTGCATACACATCATCATCATCATCATCATGTCGCGCCGCCGGCGCGGATATCCTTGACCCTCTCTCGCCATTTCTCCCTATCATTCATCGCCTCCGGCAGGTCCTCAGGGTTACATCCTGTGTCCTCACATAGTTGCTGTATGTATGTTCGTGCTGGTCGTCCCACTCTTGCACATCCATATGTGGGGGTCCACAGGAGTACATCGCTTATGAGCTCGTCCTTGCTTCTCCAGCAGTGTCCTGCGTGTCTGGTTCGTCGAACTTGTATAGTTTTCGTGATGGGGGGCAAGTGTCCGTATAGTTGGAGTCTCGTGGGGTGCTGTCGCCAGGACTTGTTTAATACTGCTCTCAACATTCTTGTGTAATTTCCGTCCAGCCTCCTCTCCAGCCGCTTCGTAAGGGTCCATGTGGTGCATCCATATAGCAGTATCGACACAACCGCTGCCTGGAAGAAACTGCGTTTCATTTTATCAGTTAGGTCTGACAGCCATTTATCCTTCAATATATATATATATATATATATTAGTTTTTATATATATTTAATAGCATGGATACTTAACTCTGACCACTGGTTTCATGCCATCTTTATACAACAATCATCAGGCTGAGAAAGCTATTTCAGCCTAATGATTGTCATATAAAGAAAACATGACACCAGTGGTCACAGATAAGCATCCATGCTGTTAAATATATATGAAAACTAATATGTATTTATTTATTATTACATAATACCTCACTAAAGATATTGAGCATTCTCCAAATTATACCGCATTTGGTCAGCTACAAACCCACCAAGTGAGATAGTGACAACCATACACTGTTGTAATATATATATATATATATATATATATGTGTGTGTGTGTGTGAAGATGTAATGGTTATTGTTGAGAGAATTTGACACACCAATCCAAGTTCATACCCTGAGTGAAGTTTTCTGCATTTCCCCATTGTGCTAATACCCTTGGGAAAGGTATTCTTATTCCAGCTATTGGGTAGACAGCTCTTTAAGCTTGGTTTCACAATCAGTCTAGAAGAAAAAACTCAGTTATATACATATATAAATATTATTTGTCTAAATTTCTAAGATAAACTTGATCATTTTTATCTCTTAGAATAGTCGGACTATTGTTTTCATTGTTATACTCACAACATTTCAATGTCCTTCAGCCTTCTTCAGATATTTCATGTTGAACTCGGAAGCCAAAACAAAACCTTGAAATGAAATCTTTATTTAATTGTCAGGGTCAGATTGTTCAAATTGTGTTAAACATGACTGGGTACAAGTATTAAAATATAGTAAGTAGTCCTTGTTTATTCTTACTGGTAATTAGGATTGAACTTATAACCTCTATGGTGCAGTGGATAAAGGGTTTGGTTGAAAAGAGCTTCTGAGTGAAATCATCTGGTTCAATCCCAACTACAGTTAAGTCTAACTAGGAATACTTACAATAACTTAACACTGGTAATGGTAAATAGAATTGGTACAATCTACCACTGAGTTTGATATGAAATACCTGAAGAAGGCGGAGGGATATATTGGCCAAAATGTGAATAAAACAATGAAGATGAAGACAACAGTCCAAATATTCTTAGTACAAAAAACACACATGCACACACACACACACACACACATATATATAGAGAGAGATGGTTGGCTGGTTGTTTGATTTTTATGGCATATCAACCTTTGTAGGTTATTTAATGCCAAATCCATTTTTATACAAATAATCTGTTCTATTTCAAACAATTCAATTTAGTATAAGTATGCAGTTTAAATGTCAAAATAGTTCTATTTCTAGCTATTCAGCTTAGTCTACCAGTACTAATTCAAACAATTTAGTTTAGTATGTGTATAGTTTTTGTTCACACATAGTTAAATGTCAAAACAGTTTTATTTCAAACAATTCAGTCTATCATTAGTATGCAATTTATTTATATATACATATATATAGAAAGAGATAGACACATAGATATAGATATATAAAGACATGGTATTTTGATTATTTACTATGATTTTTAATTTGGTTTGGTTTGGTTTGGTTTTATGGCATATCAACCCTTGTAGGTTATTTAATGCTAAATCCATTTTTATACATATAAACAGTTCTATTTTAAACAATTCAGTTTAGTATAAGTATGCAGTTTAAATATCAAAACAATTCTTTTTCAAACAATTCAGTTTAGCATAAGCACATAGTTTAGTTCTATTTGACCCTTAGATGGGACCCTATCAGGTGCTACCACATCAGGCCAGAGTGGATCATGGCAATAAGGGGTACTCTGCATTCCCCAATGCTCCAGCATTACTGAAGCCTCACCATCAGATTGTTTAGTATCATATCTAGGATACTCATTGGAGGAGCTTTACTCCTCTGCAGAGATGCATTCGGTGTATTCTACAGCCGACTGGGCTCTAATGATTTTTAAACATATTGACCCTGAACAGATGTTTTCGAAAACCATTTAAAAATTACATCTCTAATATAAGATGATGCCATGTAAACAATTCGAGCAAAAGTTTTCCTTGATTTAAAGACATAATTCAAATCTTAATATAAAAACACTGCAAGCAATTCAACATCTCTTTCTTGTGGTTGACAATCGCCACATAATGTTCGAAAAGTCTTGGGCCCTCAGGAAAAATCTTGCGGGAGTTCTTATAACTCCCTGTATCCTTCTCTACTATCTCTTGCTAGGAAATGAGAAAACTTGAATGAAAAATTAATAAATGTTCCTTACCCTTCACATTCAATAAGACTTATTTGCTTATAACACTTTTTAGCTAAATGATAAGGAAACTTTAAGTGTCATTAGGGATATCTTTTTTATATCTTTATTATATTCAGTTCATTTAAATGAATAGTAATTAATGTCTAAAAAAAACATTGTCCAACCAGGGCAGGTGTCTATTGGACAAGGTGATTGATTAATTATTTAAATGATTCAGGATAAAAACGTTTTTCTTTACAAATCCACTCTCTCTCTCTCTCTCTCTCTCTCTCTCTCTCTCTCTCTCTCTCTCTCTCTCTCTCTCTCTCTCTCTCTCCTTTTATTTATGCTTTTTTTCTACCTTTTTTTCTTCAGTTATTTTATTATGTTCTCCAAAGTTTTTTTTTTTTTTGTGAACTTCTTATTTTTTTCTTTCTTTATCTTCTTCATGGGGATTAATAAATTGATGAAATACAAAAGCAATATTTTTTAAAATCCCACAAATCCACTTTCCACTGAAAGTTCAAATTTCTGTACCAAAAAAGAAGAACTCAGTATCTTTCAGTGCTTTTTCAGCCCACTGGACATCACTGTATTTTTAGACCTCCCAAAACGAGCAGTTCATACTGTCTAACTTTTAGAACATTATTTCATGGACTAAATAATAAAAACATCCAAAGAAACTCATACTTCTTCATTTTTCTCTTTTTTTCTTTTCTTTTCCTTATTTAATATTGACTGTTTTTCTCTTTTCTTCTTTTTTCTTCACTTTTTATTTTTTTCTTCCCTTTTTTCCTTTTTTGTTCTTTATGTTTTTCATTTCTCATCCATCTTTTGATTTCTTCTTTATCAAAATTTATTTTTCATTCTTTCTCTCCTTTCTTTTTCATTCATTTCTTTCTCTCCTTTCTTTTTCATTCATTTCTTTCTTTCTTTCATGATTAATGTTTAGCAAGATGGTGTCTCTAGCCATTAATACTTGTTACCAAGTTCCATTCTCAATGGGCACCCACTCTCATCAGTTCGCACCAGAAAAGATTTTTTATTCAATTCCTCTTTCTCTTCTTCATTCCAAACCAATTTTCATTCCTTATTCACTTCAATTCTTTTCTTTCATTCTTTTTTTGGTAAATATTTAAAATTTATCATTTACTTACATTTTTTTTTCTTAAACCTAAAGTTTTGTTTATTTATATGTACAAGGGTTGGCTGAAACGTACATAGGCTGACCAAGATACTCTCAGAGAATATGATGAAATGAGGTTTATTTTTCAATATAATTCACCTTGTGGTTCATACACTTCTTCCAGTGATGTTGCAGTGCTTAGATCCCATTGAACAAAAGTCATCAAAAGCAGACATCGTCACATGAACTTTTCAGCTCACCCTCCTATTTACCTAACTCCTTTGCCATGTACAAGATGAGATACAATGTCAGTCTTTTTAAAGAAGAGTACACAATGGTTTGAATTCAGAGTTCCCCTTCTTTTAAACTGGTTACCTCCCAAGGTTAAAGAAGTCAGTTTTCCCAACAATTTACCCACGGCTAGGGGGAGATTAGATTAGTTTGGTTTGGTTTGATTTTATAATATATCAACCATTGTAGGTTATTTAATGCCAAATCCAGTTTATAAATATATATTAGATATATATGATTTGTAAACATAAGTCAACTAAGATAAACAGTTCCAAGTATTGCTAACAATTCAATTAAAAATCAGTCATTTGTTTACACACAGTTAAATGATCAAATAGTTCTATTTCAAATGATTCAGTTTAGCACAAGTTATTTGTTTGCACTTACATTAAATGTCAAACTGTCCTATTTGACCCTTAGATAGGACCCTATCAGATGCTACTATTTTGGACTGGAGTTGACCAAGGAACAATGACAATGCAGGGGTACTCCACATTCCCCAAAACTCCAGTATTACTGGAGCCTTACCCTCAGATTATTTTGTGTCATATTCAGGATATTTGTTGGGGGTCTTACCTCTCTGTAGAGATGCATTCGGTGTATTCTACAGCCCCAGCCAATTGAGCTTGGAGAATAGATGGATTCCTGCCTTCCCCAAGGCATCCAGGATTTGAACTCTGGTTGCTGAATTCCTTTCCTATAATAACCATTAAACTCAGAACATGTTTTGTTTGTCAATATCATTTGCTTTTTTTCTTTCTTCTTATATATATATATATATGCTTTTTCCTTTTTCCTTCTTTCATTTTCAGCCAAGGTTCCCATTCTTCTTTTTTACTAAGCTGAATATTCTTTTAAACTCTTCCTCCTTCTTTCTTTTCTTCCTTCTTTCTTTCTAGATTTTTTTTCACTTTACTTGAAAATAATCCATAGCTCAATTTTGAGCCCAAATTTCGTATCAACATTTTTTGATTATTTATCCAAAGAACCAATTGATCTTTCTTCCTCTTAAGCTTTGAAAACAAAAACCTACCGATAATTTGAGACAGACTTATAATTATCTATGTATATATGTACATTTATTTTTTCACACTTAAATTTTTCTAACATTAAAATTTCTTTTTGCGGCTAAAATGAGGTATTTATGTTTTTTCTTCCTAGTGGCAATTGACAATCTTTAAAGAGAAAAGAAAAAAACTGTTTTTGTTTCTGATTATCATAGGCAGTATTTGTTTGGTTGTTTTTGTTTTAGCTTTTGTTTTTTTTTCTCCCTTATTGAAATTCTTTCATTTATTTCCTCAATTCACTCTTAAATTTGTTTCCTTTGATAAAAACAGTTTTTGATAACTACTTAAAGAAGTTTTCTTATTCAACCTTCTATTCCACTGAGGTTCTTCAAACTCTCTCTCACACACATACATACATACACACACACATACATACATACACACACACATGCTCACAAATATATTCCACTGGCCACCTTCTCCCACATACACACACACAAATACAAACATATATTTATACAAGCTTGTGTTAGTTGTGGGTATGAGAATATCTGTATCCATTTGTATGTATTTGTATTTAATGGTAAATATTTTTGTATATATATATATATATATATATATATATATATATATATATATATATATATATATCTCCATCCTCATATCCATATCTGGGTGTATACATGTGTGAGTCATCAATCATATGGTATACTTAATTATATATCATAATTATGAATGAAAACCAAAAATACACTATGTATACGTATGTCTTTTTGTGTATATTCAAGTTCTTTTACACACACGCACACACACACACAAACACACACACACACACACACACACACACATATATATATATATATATATATATATATATATATACCTCTGATTTTAAAGTTATGTCTATATATATATATATACCTCTGATTTTAAAGTTATGTCAAGATGATCTTATAAAAGACTGATTTGTATCTTCTCCGTCACAATAGAATTTTAAGTCAGTCCACAAAATCTAGTGTCATTTCTCTCCACCAAATTTTTCCATCATATATCTTGACTTTCAGTTGAAATCTCAGTGTGAACCAATTCAAGTTTATTTAGGGGCTTTATTTCTTTGAAAGTCTGTGATTTAAGAGGAGAATGGAATGAAACATTGGAAGGAGACTAAAATTAGATGGATCATTAGCATTCTTATAAAACAAAAGATTTCAAATTATTCTAATATTATTGAATGGATTTTGAAGGTTTCTGATACAAATTCTGCATTTTGGCTTTGTATGTTCTGACATCTTCATATCTCTGCCTGTTTGTTTCTCTGAAGGTGAGTGAAAAATAATGAACCCTCCCAATAAATACAAATTCTATTAACTAGACTAGATAAAGCTCTTACTAGCCATAACGGTTGAATGGTTTTACAGAATGTCGACCTTTGTTGGGTTATTTGATACCTAAGTCATTTTTTCCTTTTTGCAAGCAATCTTATGATTTCAAGTATTTTTATCTAATACTAATAATTTGCACATATCTATATCATTTAAAGTAGTATTTCAAGCAATTCAACGGTTTCAAGTAACTACTACTAATGGTAATATGCAGAAAAATTGTAAGTGTAGGTTGTATAGTCACAGAGATGAAAAGATTAATCACATAATAAGTGAATGTAGTAAACTGGTTCAAAAGGAATACAAAAGTAGGAATGACTGGGTGGGAGAAGTGATCCTAAGAGAATTGTGCAAAAGATCAAAATTTGACCATCCTGTCAAATAGTATATGCACAAATCAGAATCAGAATGAGCCTTTAAGATACATATGGGTCACCAAATCTACAAATCCCATTCAGACCACCAGACATTATAGTAATTATCAAGAAAAGAACTTATCATTTAACGAATTTTGTCATTCCGATTGGACCACAGAGGGAAAATGAAAAAAAGCAAAAAGATTGACAAATAGTCATATTCTACAAGGCTTATTCAATAAATAAGATGAATTTTGCCTAAGGACTTGGCAATATGAAGCATTGTTTACAATAACATCTTTTTCAAGGATATTAATTGTAATAAGTCCTTTCGTGTCCCTGATCATAGTCAGCATGTCCTTCTTTACAGACCGCTTCATCTGAAACTTTTCTTTACCAGTGTGTCAGCATGTTTCCACTCCATGGACTGTCTTTTCAACTCAGGCTCATGGTGACAAACTGATGTTTAGCCCATGTGTAAAACATCTTTTCAGTAAAACATACTTCTCTCTAAACATCACACATTCTTTTGTAAATTTTACTTGGTTTGTATCTCTCAGCCACCAAACATTTGATGACAGACCTCTGTTCGAAGCTGGAGTACTCTGTTTAATTGTCTGCCTTTCTGAATAGCCTCAAAACAAATATTTTTGCAAAATTAAAATAATTTTTACTATAAACCAATTTACATTTCAGAAAAAAAGATTTTGAAAAAAGTTTTTTGCTTTTTTCAAAAATATGCCCCTTAATTATTGAATTACCTTTATGCATTTTTATCAATACACATTTATCATCATCATCATCATGTCACGCCATCAGCACAGATCTCCCTGACCCTCTCTCACCACCCCTCTCTATCATCCATCACTTCCGGTAGGTCCTCAAGGCTACATCCTGTATCGGCACAGAGCTGTTGTATGTAGGTTCTAGCTGGTTGTCCTGCCTTTGCTTGTCCATGTGAAGGGGTCCATAGGAGTATGTCACTTATGAGTTTTTCCCTACTTCTCCAGCAGTATCTCACATGTCTGGTTCATCTAACTTGGATAGTTTTCGTGATGGGTGGTAAGTGGCTGTACAGCTGCTGCTTTCCAGGACTTGTTCAATATTGCTTGCAGCTTTCTTGCGTAGTTGCTATCAAGCTTTTTCCCCATACTTTTAGTTAGCGTCCATGTAGTGCATCCATACAGCAGTATCAACATGACTGCTGCTTGGAAAAAACTGCGTTTCATTTTATCAGTCAGGTCTGACTTCCATATGACCGATAGCCATTTGATAGCTGTCCATGCCTTTGCTAGTTGCATTTTAATGTCTGTTTCGGTTAATGAGACACTGCTTCCTAGGTAGGTGAACTTGTCTACTAATTTCAGAGATCTGCCGTTTACTATACATAATTATAATTAGAAACAAACGACAAAGAATATAACCAAGAAGTATGCCCAGATATATATTAATTTACTTATATTAATAATATAAGTATTCATATATAATGTTTTAACTTTTGTTTGTTCATCCACTCCAAATTTTTGTCTTCTTTTTATTTGTTTAAACCAATCTGATTTGTAAAAACATGGTGTGGCATATAGGGGATAAAATAAAAAAAAGAATAGATAAAAAATAAAAAATAAACAAGGATGAGAAAAAGAAGAGAAAGAAAGAAAGAAAATTAGAAAGAAAGAAATAAAACACATATGAAAGAAAGGGGAAATAAAGTGAAAGGAAAAATAATAAGCAAAAATGAGAAAAAAGAAGGAAAAAGAAAGGAAACGAAGAAAGAATAGACAAGATTGAGAAAAAAGGACTAAATAAGAATGAGAAAAACTGAAAGTAGAAGAAAGAAAGAGAATAATACACAAAAAAGAAAGTAGAATAAGAATAAAAGAAAGAAAAAAATGAACCAGAATGAGAAAAAAGAAAAAATAGACAGAAAGAGAATACATAACTAAAGCAAGAAAGAAAGAAAGAAAGAAAGAAAGAAAGAAATTTTCGAAGGTAGGAAAGGAATGGGATTTCCTTCAAACTTCAGTGCCTAATTTTAGTGCCCAAAGCATTTTTTTCTTGTACTTTTTTTTTACAGACCTCCTGCCTTCTCCAATTGGTTCATTTCTTTTATTTTTCTTTCAGAAGGGTTAGTGGGGGGCACTAAAGCTTATTATGGTTTTTGGCTGAGCTAAAAAGTCAGTAGAACTTTTACAGAAACCTGGAATCCTGCTGATCTTGCAATGTTTGGTATGCTTTTTGCCTTTCCATAGTGACTCACACAGGGGATCCTTTGAGTCTCACTTCAAAATGAACCCCCTTTTCTTTTTCTTTTTCTAAACTTTTATGAATGAACTAGCTCAGTGAGAATCTCTCTCTCTCTCTTTCTCTCTCTCTCTCTCTCCCTCTCATCAGATCTTTATATTCTGTTTCTTGTGTCTACGTTTACACATCGTTGATACTTGTAAACATGATTTGTCAGCATATTCCAGTAGAATCCGTTATTAAGTATTCAACTAAATGAATCCACAAAAATAACCACAACAAAAAAAAAGATGTATTACGTTGAAATCCTGTAATGATAACTATGGCACATTTATAAATATAAAAAATACATTTTAAATTTCTACAATAAAATGCTGATTGTCTTAATTGGTCTATCTCAGTCAGTCACTACCTCTCTTTCTCTCTCTCTCTCTCTCTCTCTCTCTCTCTCTCTCTCTCACACACACACACACACACACACACACACACACACAGAGTTAATTTATTGCTCACAAGCAATTTATCGATTTCAATCCATTCATTATTTGTATTTTCATCTCAGTCTGTTTTATCTAACCTAGGATATCAATCTGTCCATTTATTCATTTAACTAAATCTGTTCATATCAAATTATCTATTTCAATTTCTTCATATCTATCCCTATATGTTCATATATATATATATATACATATATATATATATATATATATATATATATATATATATATATATATATATATATATATATATTATCAGCAAAAACCTGTCTTATTTGCATTTCATTTATTATATATATCAATCGGTTCTTCATTTATATATATTAAGACTGATAATATTTTAAAATATCCTTAATTTTTATTTACCTTTTAATCTTTCACATTCTTGAGTCTGTTCATCTGTCTATCGATTTCACATTGTTCATCTCTCTCTCTCTCTCTCTCTCTCTCTCTCTCTCTCTCTCTCTCTCTCTCTCTCAAACTGTTTATATCTATCACTGTTTGTTCATCACTTTATCTATATATCCATCTTTGTCAGTTCATATGAATGAATCAATCAATCTCATTCTCTTCATATCTATGCACCTGTCTACATAAAGATTTAAAGTTCTATGTGTGTATCTCTATTGTCTCTCTCTCTCTCTCTATTGTCTCTCTCTCTCTCTCTCTCTCTCTCTCTCTCTCTCTCTTTGTCTATCTCCTCAGTCTATCTCTATCATTTTATCAACCTCACTTCTTTTTATCTGCCTCTATTTATTCATATTTATATATATATCACAAACCTTTGCATACTAACCATTGCTTCATGCCAGGTACACAATGGAAAGAATTAAACAGTTTAGTCTGGTACAAAGACACAAAAGTTGAGTACCCAATGAGGATTGAATTCACAATCTTGCAACACTATATGAGATCAACACACTAAACATTACCCAGTCTCAGGACCTCTGTGTAAATTTTTTCTGGCTTTTTTTTTACTCAGCTTTATTTACCACAAGGCTATATTACCTTGGAGTGTCTTTTGAGAATTTGCGGATGAAATACATTAATATCCATGGCCTTCAAGATCAGCTTGGTAATGATTTCTCTATGGCAAGCTCTCTGTGTTGATATCTATTGAGCTTAGGAAGGCACTGCATTTACCACTATCAATGGTCTTTGAAACAAGCTTGCTAACTTACCTGTCATAACAAAGTTCTAAATATATATATATATATATATATATATATATATATATATATATATATATACAATTAAAGCAAGTCATATATTTTTACCCATGAAATTTTTCTTTGTTATTTTTTTTATATTTGTTTTTCTTTTTTTTTTTGCTTGCTTTGAGTTTTTTTTTTCTTGTTTATTTATTTATTTATTTATCTGTTTATTTATTTTTATCCTCTCTTTTAAATACAGCAAAAACTATTTTCTGCCGCATTCACTTCTTTGAAAATTTATTTGAATTTTTGGTTATCCAATATAAATCCACCTTTTCTCTCTGTTTTTGTTTGGTTTTGTTTTTGCTTTTTTCACTTATTTAATTTCATTTTTCTCTATCTCAGCAAAATCTAAACAAAAAAAAAAAAGAAAAATCAGACCAGAAAATAAATTGCAAATTTTTCAAGCTTTTATTTTTACCTTATTATTATTGTTGTTGCTATCATATTATTATTGCTATTGTTATCATTATTATTATTATTATTATTATTATCATCATCATCATCATTATTAAAACTACCACTATCACAATCATCATCATTATCATACTATTATCATCATTATCAGTATCAAAATCATTATTACCTCCACTATCATCATCATCATTATTATTATTATCACCACCACCACCACTATCATGATTATTATCACTACCCTCATCATCCTCACTATCGCTGACACTACAATCATCATCATCATCATCATCATCATTATTAACCCAACATCATCATCATTACCACCACCACTACTACCATCATCATCATCATTATTTTTATTATTATTATTATTATTATTATTATTATTATTACAACTACTACTACTACTATTTCATTAACTACAGTGTTTGATTATAATTAACTTTGAATATGTTGTGAGATGATAAAAAAAAGTTGGATTTTAATTTTTATTTCATTTCTGTCATTTTTGTTGTTGTTATTGTCAGAATGTTTTTTGATTTCTTTTTATTCTGATAAGAATGAAGAGGGAGGGTGAGTTACCTCCTGCATTTAAATTACAAAATCTTGAAAAATGAAAGAATAAGAAATGTTTCAATAAAAACAAATGAATGATTAAATACATAGATGAATGAAATCCCAACCACACACCCACCACATTTCACAAATGAAAAAACTGATAAAATCTGTAAGTTGTTTCAGAGAAAGAAGAAAAGAATAAATGAATAAAAGTAAAGAATAAGTTAATGAAATTGAAGAATTGAATAAAATAGAAAAAAATCAAAAGTGAAAAAAGATGAATATGATGCAAAATAAAGACGAGAAATAAATAAAGGATGAAAAATTAAAAGAAAGAGAGAAGGAGAAAATGAAGAAAATAAAAAGAGTGAAAGATCTTAAATCCCAGGGGAAAAAATAGAATGACCAATGAATAAAAAGTGAAAACAAAAAGAATATTATAATTTGTGAAAAGAAAGAAAGAAAGAAAGAAAGAAAGAAAGAAAGAGAATGGACAAAAAAGAAAAAAATGAGGAAGAAAATGACAAAAAAGAATAAGCAAAAATAAGGAAAAAAAGAAAAAGAAAGAAAAATAAACAAGAATGAGAAAAAAAAGAAACAAGAAGGAAAAAAAAGGAAGGGAAAGAAAAAAAAGAATAAACAAAAGAAAAAGGGATTAGAAAGAAATACAATAAGAAAGAAATTGAGCAAGAATGAAAGGAAAAAAAAAAGAATAAGAGATAATAGGAATTAACAAACAAGAAAGAAAAAGTAGAAAGAAAAAGAAAAAGATAGAAAAAAAAAAAAAGAAATAGATAATTTATTTTATTTATTTACTTCTTAAGAAAGAAAAAGTAGAAATTCATAAAAAATTAAATGAAAAAAAATTTTTGAATTGAGAAGGAAATAGTCTAAAGAAAATGAAGGAAGAAATAAAAATATATTTTGAAATCGCGAGTAAAAAAAAGACGACAGAATGTTTCGAATGGAAAATGCATTTTACACAAGAAAAAAAGAAGAGTAAAATGTTTTAATGCAAATTTATGATTTATTTATTTTACAAAAAAAAGAAAACTCTTCTATTTGAATGTTTTTATGGATCAATAAATTCTGAAATGATTAAGTGATTTTGCAAGGTGTTAGAAAATGAGCAACTAACCATTCTTCAGAGTTTTTCTTTCTTTTTTTCTTTTCCTTGGAATTTTTTAACCGTTTTATTTTTCATTTTTTTTCTATACACCTCCTATTGTCCATTCAAGCTGGCTGAGTATATCCACTACAGTTCTTAGATTTCTTACTGTACATGTTATTAATTGGTCACCCATCTACTTAGAAGGCTCATCATTGCTTAACTATTTACAAAGCCTTGCTTAACCAAGCAGACAGGTTTTAGACTGCATACATTATCTTCCATTACTAACTGGTCACCCTTCTGAGTAGTAAGAAGTCTCTTTGCTGCTTAACTTATTTCCAAAGCTTTGCTTATTATTTTTCTATACACCTCCTATTGTCCATTCAGCTGGCTGAGTATGTCCACTACAGTTCTTAGATTTCTTACTGTACATGTTATTAATTGGTCACCTATCTACTTAGAGAGAAGGCTCATCATTGTTTATCTATTTACAAAGCCTTGCTTAACCTAGCAGACAGGTTCTAGACTGCATACATTATCTTCCATTACTAAATGGTCACCCTTCTAAGTAGTAAGAAATCTCTTTGCTGCTTAACTTATTTCCAAAGCTTTGCTTAGTCAGGCACACAGATCATAGACTGCAGACAGCACCTTCTGTTACTACATGGTCACCGATGTAAGTAGTGAGCAGGATCTTCACTGCTTAACTTTGATGGTTTGGTAGAAAATTGGGCTTTCAGCATGATTTGGTCATAAGTCAGTTGTCCTTATATGTTGGTAACCCCTTCCCATTTTGCTTGGATTCAACTTTGTTTTTGCCAGTTTTTTTATTTCATTAATTTAATTTCTCATCATTTTTTAAAAAATTTTCTTTTTCTCATTTTCTTTTTCCACATCTTTTGTTTCATTCTTTATCTCCCCTTTTTATATTTCTTTGTTGTCTCTTTTTCACATTTTCTTTCTTCCCGTCTTTTGTTTCATTCCTCATTTCCCCTTTTTATTTTTCCTTTTTGTCTTTCATCTTTCTTTCTTTTTCTATGACTCTTATAAGTCTTTTCTCTTCTTTTTGTGTCTTTGCAAAATATTAATCATTTTAATATGGGAAATTCATCTATCAGAGTACGACATTTTTTGGGAGGTGACACTTCTCCGCTTGAAGGTTCTGATTATTATTACATGCAAAAAGATATACTTACTTTCCCACTTTAATTTCTTAGCCACACACTAACGTACAACCCCTTACATTGGTCTACTTTCACTTTCACTTTTAACACTTTATACATTTCCTTTAATATACCTTAGCACAAAAATATGAACACATACACAAAGAATAATATAGATATTTTGAAACATGAACACAGTTTTCACACATATACTAAGGCTTATATCTATGCATTCATTTTACTCTTAACATGAGAATAGGAATACATACAGAGGCTAGCACTCATACATTTGTCTACTTTCACTTTCAACAATTTGTATATTTCCTTTCCTATGCATCAATAGATAAACACACAAAGAAAATGTCAAGAATAAGAATGCACACAGGATGATTGAGACTTTGCTATACATGAATACATTTTTCACATATACACTAAAACTTATATTCCCACAATTGTCTACTTTCACTTTTAACAATTTCTATATTTCCTTTTGTATACCTTACCACAAGAATATGAACACATACAGACAGAATAATGAAGGCACTTCTATACATAAACCCCACACACAGATAAATTCCTACATAAATATATACATTACTACTTAGAGACATCAATTTTTCTACTTTCACTTTCATCCTACCAGGTTATCAGTCTTAGAGATTCTCGTCTGATTACTCAGAGACATTTCCTCACTTTCAGACGTAGAAATCCATAGAAAGATGAAGGCATATAAATGAAACAAAACAACATATTAACTGTCCTTATGCATGATACTTGAAATTTAAAAAGATGAAAAAAATCTGCTTCAATCATACAACACCAGAATGAAAGAAAGAATAAAGGAAAAGAAAAAAAGGAAAAATTGAAACGCAAAATGTTTAGCTTCTCCCTGTGACTTAGCAGTAGAAATTCTTATCCTCTGAATACATACACACATACACACATACACATATATCACCTGTATTTATATAAATATATATATATATATATATATATATAGAGAGAGAGAGAGAGATAACATTATGGGTATCACAGAATATACATTTATCTATAACCTTTTTTACCTTCTAAAAATTATCGGTTCATTGGTTTTATGGTATATTAAGCTTTGTTGGATTATTTTATGCTGAAATAGTTTAACAATTACGGTCTTTGATCATATACAATACAAAAATGTACCTTTACAATCATTTTAAACTGTAAACACTTCATACTTAGTTGCAATACCAATGTTTTAAGAGCTGGTATATTAATTGTTGTATTGTCGAGGTGAATGATACACAGAGAAAAATGAGTGCTTGATATATTTATTCAGCACCAATATCTAGTGCTAATGGATACATATGAAAAAGACAGTACAATAAGTTACAAACAATTAACAAGAGAATTTACAAGATATTGAGGAGGGTCAAAATGCTGTATAGCCAAAACAAAGTAAGATCAATCCGAATATTAATCAGCTTATTAAATCAACCTTCAGTCTTTAACTGTAGGCTATTCACGGCTGTAAGCTAGTCCATCTGGTAGAGTGATGAAGGGTTGTTTAGCCACTCTGCTACATAAATATATTTCAAAATCATTTTAAACTTTATCTATTTGACCCAAAGATTGAATACTTAATAGGTACTATCACTCTATGCAAAAGTGAATCTGGGAGAAATGACAATAAATAAGTGAGTTTGCTCTTCCTAGAGCTCCAAAAATGGATCTGTATGACCAGATACAGTTTCAGATCATATCCAGAACACATTTTTTGGAGAGAGGGTCACTCCTCTGCAGGAGATATAGAGATACAGTCAACATATTTCATATTGGCAGTGAGTGAAAGTCATTATTAAAAAAGGAATGTTGCATTTTATGGCAGGTCATTAGGAAAGACCAGTTTCTTGGCTTTTGCAATCAACATCAAAGCATACTTCTCCTCCTACTCATTTTAAAACAATAAGGAGATGCTCTCTGAAAATCCATCTGTGCTAATGTATGTGAGTGTGTGTGTGTGTGTGTACACTTTCAGTCGAGATGAATATTTATACCAACACACAAACCTCACACACACACACACACACAAACATACACACACATATATATATGTTGGCATGTTTTATTAAAAATGACTGACAGAAATTTAGTGTTTAGCTTTTTATTCAGTTTTCCTTTTTGGCGAAAAAGATGTCATAACTGTGGTTGACATCAATTAAAAAACTGTCCAAGGTCTCCGTTAGTGTAGTCCAAGTATGGGTACTTTTGACTATCGGTCATTTTTAAAGACAGAGGTAAACTTGAGTTGTGGAGAGCTTTATTAATTATGTTCCAGTAATCTTTAGGGAGGCGTGATATCATATGTGAATGCATAGGCCATTGGTATCTAAGGATTGTATGTCGACAAAGTTTGCCAAAGTTAGAATCAGCATTCAGTGATGTAACAAACAAAGTCAAATCTCAAAAACCTAATTCCAGAAGAAAGAGAGTTATTTTATAATAAGTTGGGATGTTCTACTGTGTGCACTTGGGCCAGCTCATTCCATGGGTTGTGATTGGCTGCTGGTCTATGAGTGGATATATTTGTGTATAAATATCAGCTTCAGTTTGGGTAACAGAAGCTAACAAAGGAGAGCTATGTTGTTACTCACCCTGAATGTTGCTGCTTGATTCAGCCTAGTTGTTTAATATCAAATATATTGCTTCTTGATTCAACCAAGTTGTTTAATATCAAATACTATATTAAAACTCATACTTCCAAACAAAAATTACCCAGTCGGCTGAGGCTGTGGAATACACCGAATGCATCTCTGCAGAGTGTTAAGAACCCCACAATGAGTGTCTTATATATGACACTAAACAATCTGATGGTGAGGCTCCAGTAATACTGAACCTTTAGGGAATGCAGAGTACCCTTTCATTGCCATTACTTCCAGGTCCAATCTGGCCTGGAGTGGTAGCACCTGATAGGGTCCTATCTATGGGTCAAATAAAACTAAACTGTGTACTTATGCTAAACTGAATTACTTGAAATAGAACTGTTTTGACATGTAAACTGCGGATTTATGCTGAACTGAATTGTTTGAAATAAAACTGTTTTAACATTTAATCTATACTTATACTAAGCTGAATAGCTTGAAATAGAAATGTTTATGACAATTAAAGTGTGCACTTATGCTAAACTGAATTGCTTAAAATTGGACTGATTATTTGCATAAAAATTGATTTGGCATTAAATAACCTACAATGGTTGATATGCCATAAAAACCAACCAACCAACC
>CAUZXS010002026.1:0-2500 GCA_963585895.1 Sepioteuthis lessoniana
GACTGGCCAATTTTTATGACTTCAGGTTCAAATGAACACCTACAGCAGCAATTGGAAAACACCCTACTAAGGCCTAATTGTCACAGCTGCTGAATTTCAAAAATACAATCTGGACGTGAGGACACATTAGAAGAATGATATGCAATAAAATTCTGTTTTAAACTTGGAAAAAAGAAACGTATGGAATGCTTCAGACTGCTTTTGAAGCATCTTGCATGAATCGAGCATCAGTTTTTAAGTGGCATAAGAGATTCAAGGAAGGCAGGCAGTCTGTGAGGGATGATGAGAGGGGTTTGAGGAGTAAGGATGTCAATACACCAGAGTTGATTGGCCAAAGGGTTAGGGTTAGGGTTACTATGTTGAGGTTTTAAGGGAGTTCAGGAAGAGATTCCGTCGAAAGAGGCCAGCACTCTTCAAATTGGGTCAGTGGCATTTCCCCCAGGACAATGCACCAGTCAACAACTCCATCCTTGTCACAGACTATTTGAGCAAGAAGGGCATCAAGACTGTTCCTCAGCCTCCCTATAGTCCAGACCTTGCTCCCTGTGACTTTTGGTTATTCCCTAAGCTCAGAGGCTGTCGTTATGAGACAATTGAGGAGATGAAGGAGGCTGTGGAGAAGGTCCTTGACACGCTCACACAAGAGGACTTACATGGGGCCTTCCAGAGTAAAACATTGGGCAGACTGGGATTTTAAAGGCAAAATATCTTGGTAAAAGAACACTGAATTTGTAACCTGATGTTCAGAGACTCTGAAGCACTCATTCTACTGTAACATTCTTTTGTTATCAGTTCATCTAAAAATTGTACCTGACTCTATACTAGACTTCACCACTATAATATAATTCACCTGTGTTGGTCTTTTCAACTTTGTCTCCTTTGGCGGTTTTGATCTAATACGATAGACGAATATATATATATATATATATATATATATATATATATATATACATATATATATATATATATATATATATATATATATATCCAGACACCAAATTCACTTGCGAACCTATTCATTTTGTAGTATTTACACGTTTCTCCCATTAGACTAAGCGAAAAAAGAAAAACATTTTTGACACTCACACACGCGCGTGCACACACACACACACACACACACACACACATATATATATATATATGTGTGTGTGTGTGTGTGTGTGTATGTGTGTGTTTTTGTGTGAGTTTGTGCGTGTACGTGATCGCGCTCACGGGTGTGTTGCCATCTAAAAGTTAGTGAAAAGTCACCGTGAAAAAATTGATATCCGGAACATAGTTTCCACAGTCCTTTTCAAATTAGCTATTGAAGGAACACACACTATTTACAAAGAGTAGGTGCCAAAAGTGATATTACATTCTTGTTTTACATCTCTCTCTCTTTTTCTCTCACCCTCTTTCTCTCACTCTCTTTCTTTCTCTTTTTAATTATTTGAAAATAAGCATTTATAGACAGACAATCTGATTCTAAATGCTTATATTCAAGAATAGCAACATGATTAAAATTACAGATAGATTAGTCTGCTTGGAAAATAATTACTGATTTTATTACATAACTAAAGGTAAAATCAGCTATTATGCATCACATGCAAATACACACACACACACACATATATATATATATATACACACACATATATATATATATATATATACACACACACACACACACACATATATATATATATATATATATATATATATATATATATATATAAAGTGTGGTCTGAGGGCCATACCGTTTTGATCCTGAACCCGTTCCGAATCCCAGATTATATATATATATAAATATATATATATACTAGATACATTCATAGAAAGATACTGAGAATTTAGTTATATATATATATATACATATATATATACATATATATGAGTGTGTGTGTATATTGTGGGGTGCGTACGTTCGTGTATGAGACGCTCGTGGTGTAAGGGTTATTGTCGTCGGAAATAAACACAGTGAGCTGAGTTCAAGTCCTGGACGAAATTGTTTGCATTTCACATTGCTCTAATATCCTTTTGAAAGTTATGACTTTAACTATTCTCCCACGAGCTATGGTTTAATAGTAGGGAAGACTGGGCTCTTTAACCTTGGCCTGGCAATCGGTCTAGGAGACGCAAAAGTGAATTAAAACCGGTTAAACTCCATTTAAATAAGTAACCTTCGGTTGAATCCTCCTGGGCACACACACACACACACACACACACACATATTTACCTATACATATGGTTTGACTTTGGTTTAGTTTCTTTTATGGCACATCAGCCTTTGTGTGTTATTTAATGCCAAACACATCATTATATATATATATATATATATAGTAAGTTAGCCGACTGTAGTTGAGGGCGACGCGAAGGCTCTCTTTCCAATAGCTACTTCTCCGAGGTGTTGACGAGAGCACTACTCTTTTCCTTGGTTTGCTCCACTTACCCTTCATCTGTACCTTATAATACTGTGTGTTAAGCAAGGTGGCATCAAGAACCGCTTTTTTGAGTCTTTGTT